>JBBIGC010000020.1:8420259-8431216 GCA_037576955.1 Lepidarchus adonis
CAATGTAAATGGTCATGAAAATAAAGAAAACACATTGAATGAGAAGGTGTGTCCAAACTTTTGGCCTGTACTGTATTTATAGATATATATACAGTCTTATGCAAAGGCTTGGCTACCCCTTAATAAATAACAGATTTAGGTGATTTTGTAATTGAAAACATGTTAACACAGTCTACAATTCAAATTCACAATATTTCCAGCAAACGATGATGCATTGTTACCTTTTATGCCATAAATTGAACAAAAATGAAAAAATAAAAACATCATTATGGCACTGTACAAAAGTTGGGCACCCTAAGAGTTCCAGGCTCTTTTAAATTATTTTACAAAGTTTTAGACCTTAATGAGCTTGTTAGATCTGATGCATGGCAACAGCTGTTATTAGTAAATGTCAGCTGGTGCCAATTTCAAAGCTTTACAAATCTTCAAACCTTGTGCACACACTTGTGGACACTCAGCTACCATGGGTTCTTCTAAGCAGCTGTGTAAGACTCTAAAAATGAAAGTTATTGGTGCCCATAATGTAAAAGACGGCTACAAGAAGATAGCTCAGCATTGTCAGCTTGCAGTTTCCACAGTGTGAAATGTCATTAAGAGATTGTAGTTCAGGGGAACTGTCAGATGTATGCAACAGAGCATATACAGATGTACAGCCTGATGTGTTTTGGAAACAAGTGCTGTGGACTGATAAAGTTAAAATAGAACTCTTTGGGCACAACCAGGAAAGGCTTGTTTGAACAAAAAAAGGAGAATCATTTCATGAAAAGAACACCATGCCAACCATTAAGCATGGGGGTGGATCTATCATGCTTTGCAGCTGTGTTGCAGTCAGTGGCACATAAAAAGAATATCGCACAGGTGGAGGAAAGAATGAATTCCACTTAATACCAGCAAATTCTGGAAGCAAACATCACACCATCTGTAAAAAAAGCTGAAGCTGATAAAAGAAAATGGCATCATACAACAGGACAATGACCTAAACAAACCTCAAAATCCACCATGGACGACCTCAAGAGATGCAAGCTAAAGGTTTTGTCATGGCCATCACAGGCCTCTGATTTAAACATCATTGTAAATTTGTGGGGAGATTTTAAAAGAGCTGTGCATGCAAGACGACCAAAGAACATTACAGAACTAAAAGCCGTTTACAAGGAAGAATGGGAGAAAATCCCAAGTACAAAAACTGAAAGACTTTTAACTCTAAAAAGCATTTGCAAGCTGCAATATCTGCCAGAGGAGGTGTTACTAAGTACTGATTGTGTAGGGTGCCCAAACGTTTGCAGAGTGCCATAATAACGTTTTTTTTAATTATTTATTTATTACTTTTTATTATCTTTGTTCAATATATGACAAAAAAGTAACTATGCATCAATGCGTGATGAAAATATTGTGCATTTTTTCCATTTCCTAGAAAATTAATTAAAAGAAATGACCATAAATGTTATTTGTCAAGGGGTGATCAAACATTTGCACAGACTTCATATATATATAAATTAATGGTTGTTCATGAGATACCATTGTCTCAAAACAGTAATAACAACTGTCTGTATAAAACTATAATGCTAAAATAATGTTGAAGGTGTGTTAGCACATAGCAGTCACAGGGAGTGTTGCCTTCAGACAGGCCCTTTTATTGCCAATGAGTGTGCTGCCAATCCTAAGTTACTCTATTTAATGCAACATTTACTAAATGGTTTAGGAAACCTTCAACTGGTATAGATACTAGTTTTTTTTATCCCTTTAACCTAAAATGCTGCATGCCAATCTACATTTCCCTTTTAATAATGTAAAGCTAAAGCCTAGCATCTGTGTACCTTAATGAACATCTGTTTATGTTCCAATATGTGATGTTTGATGTGCAGATACTTGCCTTCAGCAAATATCCTACATAATCTACAACAAAAAGAGAAAAGGCCTCTTACTTTTATTGTGCTTCTTTGCTGTGAAACATAATTGTTACTTTTTATAAGGCACTCAAGCCTAAAAGTTTTTTTTTATATGGCTTTTAATTTAACTTTTATTTTATTTTTACATTTTTTTATATGAACTTTATTGATACATGTTTTTGTCGCATATAAATTAACTTTAGATTTTTCAGTAACAGTAATCTTAAAAAACACTCAACTTTATTACATAGAACATTATCAACTGTCTGTAAAACACTTTAAGCCACTACCTGAATGTATAGTGCTCTATAAATAGAACTTCATTAGTATTAATAATGCATAGTTATTTGTTTCTTTTAAAATGGTTTGTGCATTTACTTATATGAACAAAATATGATTTAGCAATGCCAGAGAGAACACAGAAAGCTCCAATTCCACATGCTGATACTGTACATGTTATCCAGTTCAAACACACTGTAGCTATTTTGGGGAAAATTGCATTTCATTCCATTCAGCTATCGGAAGGCAGTTTGCATAACAAAGCGAATGAATGGACCTGAGCTAGGGGGCAGGTTTGCTGGCAGGCTTGTAGCCTTATGAGAATGTTTGTTGCTTTCAGTAATTCCAGTGTTAAAGAAGACACTGCCAGCACCACAAAATGTAACTATTTGGTATAAAGTTGAAGAGCCATCCTCTGTAAAGCTCTTTAGGAAACTCAGAATGGTTCTTCTGTTGCACTGCAAAGAACTCTCTTTGGAACCGTTTAGGAGTAGAAGCAGAAGGCTGTTCAGAACTTACGACAAAGAAGAGATCTGGGTATGACAGTTGAATTAAGAAGCTTGGCAGACAGTGGACAGAAGATGAGACTCTTTAGCAGTAAATTAAGCATTGAAAACTGCACAGGTGGCAAAATGAATGAAAAGGAGCAGCTGGGAATTTCTGCAACGTGGTCGACAAAACACTGTCCCATCACCTGCTCTCTCCACCAACAGATGTTTCTCCAGCTCAACATTTGTCTCCCAGCTTCGTCTTAAATGGCAGGGAGCCTCCGTTAAAAACTCAGACAGCTCAATCACACAGCACTGCGCTTATGCTGAATACAAGTGTTCAGGGAGCGGTTCAGCGAAATGACACGGCAGCTGCTCTGTCTAATGACACGTCAGTTCTACAGCTGTCAGTCAAGGAGATGACCCTTATTCTGCTGTTCTGCTAAAAAGCACACTGCAGCAGAATGTTCTGAAGAAAAAAGTCATGAGAATGCAGAATCCTGCGTACTGTTTCATAATAAACAAGAAAAAAAACACTTCTTGCAATGCATCACCACTGGCCTAACAGAAATGGTCCAAAATGGCTTTGACTAAAATCATATTACATTGGCGTGCTACATTACAGAAAGTGTTTCCCTACTCCTGCTAAATGACACACCTCCTAATTAGTTCATTTAACCACTTAAGTGTGTACCTATTGCTGACATAGGTGTTCATTTGTGCAAACACAGCTTGTATAATGAGGCTTTGGTCACTATTCCTAATGGCGAGAGTCAGGTAGAGGGGTAAAAAGCCCCTCAGGAATCAGCTGTGGATCTGTGGAGTCTCTATAGTGATGGAGCTCCATCCAGTACCTTTGAGATGAGTTGGATTGGTATTGGATTGTAATAATCATCCAATATTGGTACCTGACCTTAGTAATGCTCTTGTGGCTGAAGGCAATCAGATCCTCACAGCAATTTTCCAATATCTAGTATACAGCTTTCCCAGAAGAGTAAGGGCTACTGTAACACAATGGAACAAGTTCTCTATTAATTTTGAAATGAGTTTTTGTTATGACAGCAATAATACAGAGCATATAACAGAGCCATCAGACTCAATATGGAGAAATGTCCCTGACACTGGCACATGAATGTTTCACATATTAAGGTGCAGGAACATATCAGCTGAAAAATTTAAAGGTCTAAAGGGTCTCATTTTCATTCGCAGTAAAGCGTGATGCAGTATGGTGCAGAGAGTCGTGGCTCTTTTCACACTGATCTATGATGCAGAGGAGCTCCTGTGCCAGCTGGTTACATCACACTCTGATGCACAAGTACACCTTATACACAGTTTCATTCACCTCACACTCACAGGCATCGCTCACCTATACAAAAGCTCTCACACGAGAGACTGTATAAACTAGACAGGAAGTTCTGTTACATTGCAAGGTGGTGTGTATATACAGTGCCGTCCATGTTGTTTGGAATGAAGACTCTTTTCTATGATTTATGTGGCTGAAAAACAAGAATAAAATGATTTGTGACATGGTAGCCCTTAGGATTACCAAAGTCAACTGTCTGGAATATCATTAATAAGAATGAATGCACTGATGAGCTCTGTTTTCACAAAGAGACTAGTAGGCCAAGGAAGACCCCCACTGGCATGACAGAAAAATCCTTACTATGGTGAAGAAAAATCCTCAAACTCCTGTTCAACAGATCAGAAACGATGTTCAGGAGGTGGCGTGTCTTTGTCAGAGACTCCAATATTCTCCAGAAGACTTCACAAACAGAAATACAGTGGCTTTGCTGAAAGACATAAACCACAAACAACATGGCCAGATTATAGTACAAAAAAGGACATTTAGAATTATGGTGTTTTTGACAGAAAGGAAAGTGGTGTACATGCTGCACCATGGTGGTGAACCTCAATGCTCAAGTTCTAATAAATGCCTCCAAACTCATTAAACGGTGCTTCACCCTGCAACAAGATAATAAGCAACATGGGAGTTTCTTAAAGCTACAAAAACATAATGGCCAAGCCAGTCAACTAATTAAAATCCTTCCATATGCTGAAGAAGGAACTTAAATGGACAAGCCCCTGGAACAAGCAGGAGTTTAAAGTTGCTGGAGTAGAGACTTGGCAGCACCTGGACATGTCTATGGATCGCAGACTTAGAGCAGTCACTGAATGCAAGGGATGGGCAACAAAGTACTAAACAAGACAGCTACCATTTTTTTGTCCCAACATTAAAATGCCCTGAAATGAGGGAGCTGAAATAAAAAGTGTGGTAATTTCTACATGGTGAAACTAAAATGTATGCAAATAACTTTAAATGTGAAATTACTTGGAATGTGCACTTTAATCATGTCTTAATTAAAAGTTTTCACTGATGAACAGAGGGGTAAATCAAAGAAAAAAGCCTGTGTCCCAAACAATATGGAGGGCACTGTTAACAGATCAAACTTTTTGTTTGTGTGTTTGTTTTTTAAGCATTCATAGAAAACACTTGAGTAGTTTATATCTATACTTAAGTATTATTTTGGAAGGTCTGTAATTTATTGGAATATTGCTAAAAGTAAATACTGATACTTTTATTCAATTACATTTCCAAACAAAGGTTTTTACTTCATATAATTTCATTTGAATTCATTACAGACCTCATACCTTGTGTGTGTGTTCACTGCTTCATTGTGAACATTTGCTAATCCCAATTCATCTGCCAATTCTGTTACGTCATCTAGCAGATACACTAGCTGGCATTGAGAGATGGAGAGACGGACTTACCCCAAGAGAGTGAAGCTAATTGTGCTATCTAGGACTTCTGGCCATGGATATCTATAGCATTTATTTATTTATTTATTTATTTATTTATTTATTTACTTATTTATTTATTTATTTATTTATTCATTTTTATTATTATTTATTTATTTTTATTTTTTTTATTTTTTTTATTATTATTTTTTTATTTATTAGAATTTTTTTATTCATCCATCCAAATGAAAATGTACCAGTTTAGAATGAACCTGATCTGTCGGAGCACTGGATAAGCAGTGATGGCCTAGTGGTTAGGATCTTGCTCTTAGGATCTGAAGTACCACTAATATACCCTTGAGCCAAGTACTGTCCTGCTACATTGCCCCTCAGGTGGTGTTGATAGCACTGCTCCATGTCTTATGGCTTAAGTGTAGACATTTAGTTGTGAAGCATTGTTTGTGCATGAGTGTGTTTACAATGATATACAATTGCTTTCAGTAGATTAGTCAGTCCACCCTAATGTATAGCAAATGCCCTAGTGGTTAGAACATTGCGTGTGCAATCAGAAGTTTGTATGTTTAAGTCTTGGCCCATGCACCACTGTGGTACCATTAATAGCTGCTGCACATGTGATGGGCTAATTGCAGTGGTCATGATTAAGTGTGTTCAGTTTCATTTCATATGCTATTTATTTGCAAGAAATGAGCAAACATTGTCACTTTTACTATTGCCTCATTCCACTCCTAACTGAGTAAGATTTTGACACAGGGCTACTTTCACACAAGGCCATTTCCCACTTTTTTTTTCCACAAAATAGAAACTTTACCCTTATTAATAGCAAGCATTCAAATGGATAAACCCCTGAATCAGTGCAGAAAACTGTTTGGCCAATAGGCACAGGCATAGTGCAAAACACACATCAACCAAATCAGCTATGTGACCACCTCTTTCCCCAGCCTAATTCAGTTTGCCACTCAGAGAGGGCAGTAAGCTTTTAATACTCAATATTTCATGCAGAAGTGAGATGAGCCAGCAATCTGTGTTTGCATTTTTAACACTAGCTGCAGTTTGTAGCTTGTCATGATCTGTGGAGTACATGCTGACAGGGAGCAGATACGGGATTTAGGAGGTGCCAGAAAGACAGGGAGCGGCTGAGGACTTATTAGGGTTTCAGTGCTTTAAAATCAGAGGCGATGCACATACTTTTAGGGATTTAGCCAGGAGTAGGATGTCTCATGTCTGTCACACATTTACATTTTTCAATTGCGGTAGAGATCTGAGGTTGAATAGGTTTCGAGTCAACTCAGTTTAACGGAATAATTTGGCAAATAAATAAATAAATAAATAAATAAATAAATAAATAAATAAATAAATAAATCAAAACACTCCAGATGAGGGTGATCAGCCAAGATGTTTCACTTCTTTAGTTTAGCAGTAGAGCCTAGAGGTTAATGTTACTTACAAACATTCAAAGTCATTAGTCACCATAATGATTTCCATAAAACTTCCTCAAACCTTCTCGATTGACTTATACTACATAAAGGTCTACATTGTGGCACAGACTTGTTGATGTGGTCTGAAGCTAACAAGAGCTTTACAAAAAGCCAAACTTCTCTGGGGCATTCGTATTAGGGTGATTTCTGTAAGGTATATCACGTTGTGCTATGTTCTGGTTTTTGTTTCTGCCTGTATGTCCCGTTTTTGCCATGTGTCCTTGTTTTGGTTTTGTTCCTGTCTCGTATGTGTGACGAGCGCGGGGAAGGTTCGAAGTAATTGCAGACTTGGGAGTTAGAAGGCAACTTGGTTTTATTAACCATCAAACTATTTACATTAATCAAGAAACAAATAACAGGACATCCAGGACAAAAGCAACGTCACATTATGACAAAGACTCACAACCAAGACTGAGACACACTGAACTTAAATACTCTAAACAAACTAGACACACCTGGGAAGGTTCACGTGACACATACACGTGACACACAAGAGCAAAAACACATGACGAAGACTTACAAAATACAAGCACATGTAACAAACAGAATCACGTGACAAGACAGGACGACATCTGACAGTATGTCACATGTTAAGCCCTGTCTTTGCCTCACCTTGTCTTAGCCACTCCTTGTTGTGTCACCTGTCCCTTGTTAGTGTCCCCGCCCAGTTCCAGGTGATTCAAGATTCAAGAGGTTTTTATTGTCAATACAGCCATATACACAGTGCACAGTGTATTGAGTGTTACAATTTCACACCTTGTTTGGTCTAGGGCTATAAAAGTAGCAGGTAGGAAAGGTGCCATGGATTATGATCGAACAAAAGGTCTTGGGATCATAAACAACCTGAACCATGGATTGGTTTGTGGAAAGTGTGCAAGTGTTTTTTGTATCATTTTGAATTTCAGACCAAATACAGGAATTAAGGCTAGCAATCATCACCTGTGTAAGAAGCTAAAATGTGGAGAGTGAAGAAGAAAAATCTGCATTCCAAATTCTATACTAAAACGTTTAATTGTGTGTTACCTCCAGTAATGAAGCATGTATAGTATAACAGTGTGTGGTTTGGGATACAGCTCACGCAATGTATGTAGTTGCTTGTTAACATTAAAAAAATGCATAAAATGCCAAAACTTAAGTCTGTTTGTTCATTTTTCTCTATTTGAAGGTAAATTGACAATATGCCAATCTACAAACCAATCTATGTCAACTATTCAGAGATACATAAGTGATGATGAGAACATATTTAAGTCATATAAAGTTCTTAAGTTCAATCTAAGTTTGCAATGTGAAAACTAACCAGAGCAAATATACAAAATGGTACAAAAACACAAGTCCTGATTTGGACCTTGCTCCATAATTTCAACTGTGAAGATGTTTTTAGACAACATGGGTGTTGGTCTGTAAGTTGAGTTTTCAATCTCTGTCATTGTTTATAAATATCTTCATTTTCAAAAGCTGCATACAATTATTAGCTTCACATTATTACCAACACCTACGTGCACTGTGCGTTGTGACCCCTTTCTCTCAGAGTCAGCATTAATATTTTGTACAAGAGGAGCTTTCTTTAGGATCGGACCAGACCGGCTAGCCTCCGCTTCACACATGCACGATCGAGCCTTGCTAGATTTCAATGTTACCTGTAATAACCAGTAGTCAGTGGTTTGGGTACCAATAGTCAATGTTATTCATTTCACCTGTCAGTGCTGTGAACGTTATGGCTGATCATTGTGTGTGTTCAAGTATTAATATAAAAAAGAGTGTGTATATGCAGGAGGTTTGCCAAAATTCACTACATTAGCTTAATGCAAATGGGCACGACAGCCACCAACTGAAAACTTTATCTCCTAATGAGCATGTTAATGCTGCCTCAGTATTAACATGCAACGATTAAACCATTAGGCCATGTTGTCTCAGCAGCACATTTTTATCACTGTATCTAGTTATTCATAAAAATAACAGACAGGCCTGTGTTCAAGGCTGGATTAATGTTATGTCTTAAAAACATTATTTTAAAAGACTTTATCCTTGCCACTTCCAATGCATAAATAAAGACATTATGGCTAAATTAGCCCATTATCACAGGAGCTATGATTTGTAGCTTGATTCTCCATAGCACTCTGCAAATAATGTAAAACATATGGTGTGTAATAATCACTTCCTTAGCTTTTGTTAGCAATGCTAGTCTCAAAGCTCCAGCACAAAACTAAAGAGACAACATTTAGACTCCTTTCATGTCTTGGTTGATTGAGTACATCTGGGATAAGTGGGAAATTGTGTAAATTTGATTTTTCTTAATAAAACGAATGAAGGCAGACAAATGTAAGCTAATGTTCATTGCTAATTTCTCCCTCACACACACTGAAACACTCATCTCCTTACGAATGGGCATGAGCTATGGTGTTCATCAGTAGAATGCTGATTGCTCAGATTAGAAGCATGGCTTCCTTGCATGCAGCATAAGATGCATTCAAAGCAGAAAGGCACAGGGGTGTAATAAGATCATAACTTCTGCGAGACTTGCAATTAAAGCTGAATTGTTAACCTATTTTTTCATACTTTACAACCTGCAGAGGGAGCATAGCTTGTACATAATCCACTGTGAAGACATTTTCTTTAAGAAGTGATAATATCTTCATGCTTAAATGATCTTATGAGCAGGAGGGAAAACAAAAGAGAGAAGAAGAATGAGATAGAAGGCAGCTACTGGGGTTAGGGCAAAGGCCTGTACTACTAATCAACATTCCAGCATCCATAAAGTTCTCCCTGTGCTTCCTGGAACAAAGGGCAGAAACAGATGAGCAGTCAATAACCAATAGGATTTGATCGAGTGCTCTGTCCATCAATGGAAACTCATTATTAAACAAGACCTCGCAGTCACCTTCAGATGAAGGATGATGAGTTCGTAACCTTCACGGATTTAACGACTGGAAGATCCGCATAGCAGGGCAACTGGTAGAAGACAAGCACTCTGGAAATTAGGGATTAGTAGACCACTCCCGAAATATAAAATCTCCTCCATTGAAGACATCATTGCCAGTACAAACAAAGCAGAAATGTAAATGTCTTGTTTCACAGGAAGAAGGTCTTGGGTTTGATCCCCTAGTCAACCACTGGTGCCTTTCTGTGTGGAGTTTGCAAGCTCTTCCCCTATTCGCATGGGTCTCCATCTTGTGCTCTGGTTTCCTCTCACTGTCCAAAAGCTTCTGGATTGACTAATCTCGATTGCTAGTAGGTGTGAATGTGTGTGAATGGTTGTCTGTCTCTGTGTTGCCCTGTGATGGGTTGGCCTCCTGTCCAAGGAAGTACCCTGCCTCAGCCCACAGTCAGCTGTGATGGGCTGGAGCAGTTTGGCAAATGAATGAATAATTTAAAATGTAAATTATCTATAAAAAGATCTTCACTTATTATACATATTTCTATAAGTTTAAAAATTTGAAAAATGACATCATTATGCTATTGCCTACACATCTAGCTTTTTAAGACTGCAATAAATCCATTATTACATTTCAGATTCATTAAAATCAAACATCCATCTAACGTCAGTACTGATTCCTACAAAAAAAGCCTCACATTTCTGTAAATAATTCTTTATATCTTATAAATATTGAAGATATGACACTTTGATAAATGTAAAGTAGTCAGTGTACAGCTTGTATAACAGTGTATATTCACTGTCCCCTCAAAGTAACTCAACACACAGACATTAATGTGAAAAGTGTCTTTTTTAAATTTACTTTGTAATCCACTTTAGAAGAAAGAAAATGCCTTTAACATTACAGATGAAACATTATGGAAGACTGCTTGGTTTATTGTTTACTATACCATATGAGATTTATGTTGATTTTTTAAGCAGACATTTCACAAAAGAACCAAACTACCGGTCACATGACACTGGATGGTGGTGAGAGCAACATGCTGTGGTAACTGATGGTCAAGTGTTTGTGGGTAAGTAAAGATTTAGAGCCAAAAATAAGATGGATTTCAAACCATAAATGTGTGTGTGTGTGTGTGTGTGTGTGTGTGTGTGTGTGTGTGTGTGTGTGTGTGTGTGTGTGTTTTGTCTTCTGCTTTT
>JBBIGC010000020.1:8447555-8463187 GCA_037576955.1 Lepidarchus adonis
AGATGACATGGCCCCAAATCATCACTGACTGTGGAAACTTCACACTGGACTTCAAGCAACGTGGATTCTGTGCCTCTTCACTTTTCCTCCAGACTCTGAAACCTTGATTTCCAAATGAAATTCATCTGAAAAGAAGACTTTGGACACTGAGCAGCAGTCCGGTGCTTTTTCTCCTCAGCCCAGGTGAGACATTGTCTCTGGTTCAGGAGTGGCTGGACACGAGGAATTGAACATTTGTAGCCAAGGATTCGTCTGTGCATAGTGGCTCATGAAGACTACAGCACCAGTCCACTCCAAATTCTCAACTTTCTATGCTTATGCAGCACTCTGTGAACAACCAGCTTCTTCAGCAATGACCTTTTGTGGCTTACTCTCGTCAGTCCCATTTAAAGGCTCAGGAAACCTTTGCAGGTGTTTTGAGTTAATTAGCTGATTAGGGTGTGACACCACAACTTTCCAAGGTTAAACTTTTTCACAATATTCTAATTTTCTAAGACAGGGAATTGTGGATTTTATTATCTTAAAGCCATAATCATCAAAATTCCAAGAAAGGCTTGACACATTTTACTTGTGTAATGAATCTATATAATATAGGGATTTCACTTTCTGAAAGAAATGTCAAGAAATTTTTCATGATATACAATTTCTTAGATGTATATGTTTATTTCTCCACTTTCAATGTACTAAAGCACTGAAGTACTAGTACTTAGTTCTAAAAGTAAATTATTAATAAGGTGTCTTCAGTTAGGGACAATATAACATCCGTGTGCTGCATGTATTGCATGTACTTTATTGATTCTTTTAAAATCTGCAATGACTCTATACACCCCATCTTCATTCTAAGCTTTTTAAAGCAGTAGGTTTAAGGTATAAATATTACACATCACAATAGGACTTTAAGGACCTATGTTGTACCTTCATTGGTACATTTATATTGTTGGCATCTTCATGCCATGTCTATGCAAGGTTTAAAAAAATACAAACTGTACAAAGCCCATGTATCACAATATAAAAGAAAGCACAGAGACAAAATGTACTGTTTTAAATATATCACCCCTCCTTTCCTGGCTTGTGCTAAAAAAGTATCAGTTAGTGCCACAGGGAGGCCACTGGTTTTGGATGCCATGGAGATGGTTGCCACACCGCCTGAGCCAAGCAGTGAGATCACTCGCTTATTTCCTGTACAATTCTTTCCCTCACGAGAGAGACAGAGAGTGAGGGGGAAAAGGGGGAGGTATATTAATACATGTTTTTGGGGGAACTCTTAGGCTAATGGTCTTCTTGGCGCTGGCACAGCTTGGCATGGCATGCAGGAAACTCTGAAAAGTGCTGCTCACTCTTGACAAGCTCTGAATGCCAACACAAAAGATGCCTTATGAAAAGGGATTTAAAAAAAGACACAAAATGCAGCCAAAGATTTGTTCTCACTTGACCAATATATGAGGGTGGCAGAATACTGTAACTATCTGCAAGTGAGAAGAATGATGAAATATGAATAATGTAACTACTGGTCATGTATTTAATGTACAGGTGGATTACAGTAGTGTAGTGTATGTAATTACACATACATATTCATTTCAGTTTTAACTCTTGTAAACACAGGAGTCCATCATAAGTAATTACACACAATACCATTAGAAAATAAACGTGCAATATTAACTAATAACTATTGTTATTCACTGTTGTAAGTACTGTTAAGATAGGACCAAGGTGAGGGTTAGGTTTAACAATTTCATGGAGATTGTCAGTGATCTTGCATTGATTCCATTTTCTAATAATTGCTCCAACAGTTGATCTCTTCTCACCAAGCTGCTGCCTATTGTAAATTAGCTCATCCCAGTCTTGTGCAGATGTACAATCTTGTCCCTGGTGTCATTAGACAGCTCTATGGTATTGGCCATGGTGGAGGTTGGAGTCTGATGGTGTGGACAGATGTCTTTTATACAGATAACCATTTCAAACAAGTGCCATTAATACAGGTAACGAGTGGAGGATAGAAAAGCTTCTTAAAGAAGTAACAGGTCTGTGAGGGCCAGAATTTTTGCTTGCTTTTAGGTGCTAAATATTTATTTTCTGCACTGTGAAGTGTACCTATGATGGACATTACAGACCTCTCATCTTTTTAAGTGGGCCAAATTACCCCCAAGTGTCTTTTCAATTATGATAATGCTCCACCACATCATGCCAGAATTCTCACAGCTCAACTTCAGAAAGTTGGAATATGGCATGGCCATCAATGTCCCCTGACCTGAACCCCATAGAGCACGTCTGGGACCAGTTGAAGCAGAGACTGCATGATCGTACCTCACCCCCACATGACCCGGCAGAACTGTGTGTAGCACTTGTGGAAGAGTGAAACTCATTGCCTCAGAACAACATCATGAGGCTAGTGAGGAGCATGAGACGTCGCTGTCAAGTTGTTATTGCGGCAAATGGTGGAAACACCTGCTACTGACATTGTCAATTTTTTTTTTTTATTTATTTATTTAGTTTTTTTATTGTCAATATTTTTGGGGTAATACATATTAAACTAATAGAAATGGTGTTTCTTCTCATACATTATTAGTAATATCAAAGGGAACTTTTACTTATTTCATAAAAATTCAGAGCAAATAGGAAAAGCACTCATGTAAATAACAATATCACTAACTTATGTGTAAAAGTACAACTTGTGCAAACTCTTTGTCTCCATTTATCTCAGTAGCAAGTAAAAAAACACATTATCTGGGGTTAGATGCAAACAAAGTAGGAAAAAAAAAGTAGTATATTTTGGGAGCTGTTTGAACACAGCAGGTTTGGTGATTCCCCTCAGTGCCTCCAGCCATCGCATGAATGTCTGAAACTCTCTCAGCAGCAGTGCTTGATTTAACCACTGATTGAGCCCAAAACAGGGATTTGATGGTCACTACAAACCATTCCGTGTTTCGTCAAGGAGAACTCTGTAAATGGTAACCAAAGTTTATATTTAAAACCAACACTGTTGTGTTCAATTCAGAAGTAGAAATGGGATCTCAGTTTTCTTAGACTTCTTCTTCAGATACACTCTTGGGTTGATGCCAGACAATTCAAAAACGAATTTCTTTAACAAGCCACAATGCCAAAGCTGAATGATCCATGTAAAAAAGTATTAAGCACAATAGCCCATCTATACTACCTACCATGACATACATGTTGTAAAATTCAGTAGCATTACAGAAGGTCAGCTGAACCCTCACAATGAAAAACTCTTTGCATCAATAGAAATGGTCTATAGTAGATATGCTCAGGAAGGGAAACTACCAGTCACCATTGACATTGGCCTTGGATTGCAGATGTGGACATGTGGTCTATAGATTCCAAATAGATTTAACATATAATTTTTAAATAAAAAAACTTTTTTATTACATGAAATTACATGTGTTTACTGAGCATCATTCTCATTAATTAAGGATTTGAAGATTTTTGTGGAAAGAAAAAACTCACCTTCTGAGGAATTGAAATCACCTTTAGATTTTAAATAGAGTTGATTAAACAGCATCTCGTTTTATTAAAGTACATTATGGTAAGAATGTAAATTTTTTTGTCTTGATATTTAGCTGTTACATGGTCATTACTAAAGATTTTTTCTTTATGAAGGAGTGTGAAGCACATGCTTGGAGCTGCTTGTGTTTCCTGACCACCCACTATATGGCATGTATGTAAAGTGAATGAATTTTTTTTCAGTTGGCAATTTTTTATTCTGAAAAGCCTTGTTTTGCATGATACTTGTTTTGATGTTCACAAATTTTAGAACTGCACAAAAACAATGGGATAATATCATCCAGTCGCCAAGAGAAAACACTTCAAACACCTTTCACTGCTTTTCAAGTGAGTGCTTCACTCCAGGTCCATATGACTGATGGTTCAGGTTCTCTTGAATTTGTGATGTTAACTTTACTACAATCTAGGGATGTGGAAAAGAAAATTTAATTAACTATATGTATTGTGGCTTGTTTTAAACAGTAAATCACTATATCATGAACACTGAGCACAAACTATAATATAAACCAACAGTATTATGAGCCCATGTGTAAAATTACCTGATTTTTATACTTATTATCTGGTTGAAGTGAACTTGCTGGTGATTTCTCCTTTTCCTGTATTCCAGAACAATTGTCATTCAATAGAAAAAATATAAAAAATAACAAGAATGCACATATGCAGACATATGGTGTTGAGATGAGATTTCAAAATACCAATATAAATATATCAATATTAATATGCAATTAATATTAATTGCATATAGCCTAGCCCTACTGCATCCCTAAAGAACTCTAGATTTAAATTAGTTTTGCATATGAAGCCTCTCAGCACTGGAATGTAAGCACTTATAAACCTCATTTTAAAAATGAAATACAATTTTCCATATTTACTAGCAACATATTTCATGAGGATGACTTATTTTATGCCTTATTTCAGGTACTGTATTTCATTGTTACACAGAAGCCTGAAGTAGCTAAGGGGAGATGTATTCATCAGCAGTATAGAGAACTTGTAAGTAGAAGTAAACTGCAGAGAGGGAATTAAGGGCCCATGTATTATTCACAGCTCAGCTGTAATAGGTCGAAGTCACAATTAAGAGGTGATTCCCATGGACGAGCGGCCTAGTGCGGTAGTGCATCTGTAATTTCCTGTATGCATATGTATTTCTGGTTGGTAGGTGATAAAATGAAATGGAGATTATATAAACGATGTTCATTAATCATTCAAAGTAACCTCAAGTTCAGCCGACATT
The DNA here is from genome assembly GCA_037576955.1 of Lepidarchus adonis. Classification (NCBI taxonomy): domain Eukaryota; kingdom Metazoa; phylum Chordata; class Actinopteri; order Characiformes; family Lepidarchidae; genus Lepidarchus; species Lepidarchus adonis. Next base: position 8,452,309 of record JBBIGC010000020.1, read on the forward strand.
CCTGCGATGCACCAAAATTAATTGGTATTCTGCAGCATGTGAGCGACAGCCAGCCTCATTTTGATGAACCAATTACTTTCATGCGGTCACTCGACATCCTGCTCTAATTACCCTCCTGCTGCACAAAGGAGCCGATGCACAGACACAAAAGGCTTATTGTAGCTGTTTGTTTCTCTGACACATGTATAAACTGATCAAAACAATATTCTAATAATGTCACCATTCATGAATATGGGGTAATAAAACAAGTCACGATTTTTCATGCTGGCCACTCGTCTTTCAAATGAGATTGGACACACTCTGGTCATAACAACACCATACAGCACTAAATGCTTTGTTGTGGTGGTAATACGCACTCACAATGCATCTGAAATTAACATTCACTTTCACCAAGGCTGTCGTTAATAATGCAAACTGCACAAAAGACCACTTACTAATTATGCGACGCTTGAAAGGTGTAAGGTGCAGTGAAACAGTGGAGCCATTAATTAGTGTGAGACACAATAGAAAATGCAAGTTCTTTGGCACCAAAGCAATGTGCAGTGCTGCATGTTTGCTTAAATACTAACTACAGTCAAACCTCGTTAGCTCGCCTCTATTGGTCCGGGACGTAAATTTGGTGAGCTATTGTAACGGGTTAAAAAGTGAAGACTCCACTTCATTACACTGTGCCTAACTTTGAAATGAAACAGCCAACCATTTGAGTACTGAAAATCATTAAAATCCTAGTTTTTACTCACTTGACATGTTCCGCCATTTTAGCTTTTGGCTGAGAGAATGTCGCCACCTGGTGACAGGCTGATGGAATCAAGCAGTAAATATCAACGATATCCTGCTGCGTATTTGACTAGTCATTTCCAAAAATGTACATTTTTTGCTCACCATTTAGAGAATAACCCTTTTGTTTTACCAAACATTTTGGTGCTAATTCACAAACCTGTACGTAGACTCAGAATCAAAAAAAAATTAACCAGCTGTCAGTCAAACAGCAGGATTTCCTTTATTGATTGGTCCAGACACCAACCAGATTGAGGCTGAATCCCACCAACAGCAGCAGCAGCAGCAGCAGCAGCAGCAGCGACTGAGCGCATTCTAGATTACAGCACTGGCAAGCTATAGATGGAGAAATGCATACACCTGACACTTTGCTCCTTTTTGGGAGGGGTGAGGTTGGCGGCTTAACAATGTAAATAACATGGATGAATGGGGGGGGGGGGTTGTGAGCAGCAAACAGGGTTATATTTTATGTCCTATCTATATAACATTGTGCGAAAGTTTGGGCATTCCTGATAACATTATGCTTTATTGATTTTCACTGTAAAGGGTTCAGCTGTTATAAAATAGCTGCTTTACTCAATTGGATGTCATTTCACTTCAGAAATTGTAATGACAACTACCACTTATAAAAGATAACAATATAACAATAATATAACATAATAATATAACAATAATCTTGGTTTGGGCACCTGTCAGTCAATCTATTAGATATTTTTGAATGACCCAAGTCAGGTGTAGACTATTCCAGTAAGTAATAAATAATGTAACAATTTAAATCATGCTGTCATTGTTTTTACTCAATAGCCATTCAGCAAATCAATAATAATTGTACAATGTCATTTTTAAGTTTGTTCCATTCAGAGGTTGTGTTAGCTTGGTTCCTTCTATTAAATCAACACAATGTGTAATTCAGTGGTGCCCAAACTTTGCCATACAATTGTATATAAACACACAGTAATATTGGCTGCATTAAACCAGATTGTTCAAGGGTACCTGGCCTGGGACCTTCTGTTCCCTAGGGCAAGGTCCTAACCACTAGGCTACCACTGTCCCTTACATTCAAGATGTAAGGTGTCAATGTTTACAATGTGGAGCTATTTTACTGTGGAATATGAAATTTGCAACAGCCAATTTGTGCTTCAGTTTTACTTATTGTATCACAGCACTTTAAAGCTGAAGTTGTTGCCTGTTGCTGAATGTCTGGGGGAGAGAACTGTATCTTGCTGTGTGTTTGCCTATGTGTAGACCATTTTATATATAAAATACCGTTTTGTGTGTGTGTGGAGGGGGGTGTTGCCTAATAACACTTACATATGAACAAAAGACCCTCAATATCAATTAAAACAAGCCAGTATTCAAGGATTCATGCAATACCATTGCACTTTACTTTTACACAAGATCCCATTACAGTGGAGATCTACTAAAACGAGTAGCTCTTCATTTAATCTATTTCCCCCATTGATTGACTTCCAGTTGGGTCAAGAGAGAAACCCAGGCTGTTTTTACACCTCATTCTTTTTCAGTGCCTCAGCATAAAGGGACCCTAGCAAGCATCCCCTAGAGCTCCATCATCCTCTATTCCTCTCACTTTCCTCTTTCCCCTTCCCTCCTTTCCTTCAACTCTCAGTTCAATGATGGCTCTTAGGACCTCCCTCTCATCTCTCATGGATGACCCTCAGCGATGTATTCTGCGACCTGATGACTCAAGTCAGAATCTCGCAACACTCCTTACATTTAAATGCCAGGATGGTAGGTAGGTGTAGAGAACAAAAGGAACAGAGAGAGAGTGAGAGAGAGGTAGCGAGGGTGGGAGTGAGAAAGGGAGAGAGAATCTGTTAGCTCAAGAAATGCTGTAAAATGTACAGAATAGGGCCTATAGAATGATAATGATGGCAAATGTTCACTGCAGACAATTCGCGACTTACAAACTGTAAAATTATGTTGAAATAATTTAAGAAATAGCAGTAGCTCTTGAAGCAAGTTGACACCCACAGTTTTAATGATAAAAATTTCAACTCGTAGGAGTATTCTTTTCAAATGTTGGCCCTATTATTAGGATACTATGAGTTTAATCTGTCAACGCCATGGCCATCTGTGGCCAGGAGTCCAAGGCAACATCACTGGCCTCAGTCTCAGTGGGTGGGCTGGATGACCCTCCCTCTCCCCCATGATTCAATGTGATGCTAGCCAATGACAGCGTCTGTTAGCTGATATAACAGAAGTGGCTATTAATGTTCTCTTGTCAAGCTGTCCAACAATGTTGCCGTTGCAGGGGCTTTGTGTCTTGGAGGAAACTTGTAAACCTTCACCGAACCAGCTTGGGAGCATGTGATAGAAAAGACCTTGATAGACTGAACATGACACAGTGGGAGATAAAGGGTCTTTATGTCCATAGAAAGTCAATGGAAAAAATTCTGGCTGTTCCAAAAGTTTAGTTAGAAGAAGTTAGAAATGGATGGCAGCAATGGATGGAGAATTATAAACCAAAGCAAAATTATTGCTTTTAAGGCATATTTTTCAAGGACTAACATTGGTTATCATGCTGAAGGGCTTATTTCTGTGTGCAACTCACCTCCCAGCATGAAAACAGAAGACGGTAATGGATGACGCTTGCAAAATCTTGTCCTTCCTTGTATTGCAGATCTGTCGCCAGAGAATCTTCATCATACAAATGAGTCACACAATCTGCTGCAAAAGGATTTCAACATCTTTGCAACATCTTGTACAGTGTGACATGCAATCAATGCAAAAGATCACTGTAATCATACAGTTTACAACAGCCTTCACAGAAAGCCCACTGCCCAACAGTTGCCACAGTTATTCTATATAGTAATATTATGAACTCAAATTTCCAGCACATTGTCTTGCTTCCTGCAAGCATTGCTCCATTCCCTAATCCGGCTTTAGAGTAGATCAGATTTAATCAGATTTAATCATTTTAGCTATTTCTGGCACCAGCAGGAAGCATGCATGGACGCCATGCAGTACAGGAAGTGGTGAGGGAGCGTTTAGGGAAGCTACAGTGGCCCTGCACTCTTCTATCTCATTGCACCACTGATGGAATGTGTAAAGCTCTTTCTTCCACTGTCAGCCCATTGCCTCAGTAAAATCAATTTACAATGTCAATAAAAAGCGTTTCTAATCATTCCCAGGGCATCGCAATTTACAGTGCTCAGGGTGCCATGGTGGTATTTTTCTTTTGTAATTGACTCCCCTCCCCTCTCTGCAGAAATTCCCCTCATCCCATTTGCAGAGCTGAAGATAAACCCAGTGTTTGTCTTGTGTTAAAAGCTTCACACGACACACCAGGAAATCAGTGCATTTTTGAAGCAGATTTGAGGACACCTAGTGCAATTTGTATTCGCGCCTGTGACCTATAGCGCTGCTTGCCTATTCTTATTTTGCCCAGGAATCTAAAGATAGCCTGTTAAAAGCAGAGCAATGGCGAAATGGTGTGTTTATCACAAGCAGGACGTTAATGGGGCTTAACACGCTATCCAGAAGAGTCAAATAACGAAGCTCAAAGGAGCACACCCATTTAAATCCTGTTCACACAGAGAACCAACAAGGAAATCTGTGATTACAAACACACACACACACAAAGTGAAAGGTGGAACGACATGGTGGTTTGCACAATGTCTAGCAGAGGTGATAATGGGACATAGCAGCAGGTGTTCAGAAGGTGTTTCCCTGACCCTGATTTCTACAGGTGCTTACAGCTCATGGTTTTCCTTCTATAGCTCTTTCCCTCACTCTGTAAAGAATTCATTTGACTCATTAAGCAGTTTCTCTGCTCCAAGGCCTTTCTTGTCCTTCAAAATTCAGGAGCACCTCAGTATATTACTGTGGCACTCAAATATTTATGGACTTCAGTGGATCCTCAACAAGCCTGGATTACCATTGTATTAAATCCCCTCGCAAGAGTCTTTGTGCTAACATCCATGTTAAATACTAATTAATAGGAAAATAATGGGGCTTATTTTCTCACTGTGGCAATGCCACAGAGACAAACAACTGCACTGATGTAGACCTACTCACATAAGCAACCATAAAACACTTCATTTCCACCTGATCAAACACAAACAAACCTGATATGGTCTGTGTATACACACACACACACACACTTGTCCTGACATATCATCAGATCCTACCTGACAGTTATGTATGCAGTACTTTATTAGTTTTCCCTCTCAAGTTTCCCCAGGAGAAGTAGCTTCAAATTATGATATTTTAAACTGAACAGCAATCACCCCCCCAAACACACATACACACACACACACACACACACACACACACACACTGCACACAGGAAAGTGTCAGAAAGGGTTCTTTGAGTGACACCCTAAACCACCACATTTGCTTCCCATAGGAGCAAAGGGTTTATGACTGAGAAGAATGCTTCATCAATTTATAGCAGAAATAAACACACACATCATAAATTAATAAATCAGGATTGCCAACATTAATGCAGTAAATGAATTCAGTCTAGTTAGCATCCATGATACATGACACTTACATGAGACTCGATTCACACCCAGAAACTCAAGACTTGACTCAGACTCTCACTCAGCTTGGACCTGCACCCAAGAGACTTGACTTGGATTCGCATCTCAGAGATTCGCCTTGGACTCACACCCCAGAGACTCGACTCAGACTCGCACCCCAGAGACTCAGCTCTGACTCACACCCCAGACACTTACATGAGTCAACCTTTTAAATGTTTGTATTAAAGATATAATGTAAGGGTTCTATTCACATCACATTTACTAAAGAGGTTCTCTGAATAACCATATATTGAAAACTGTTTAGGGAACAAAAGTGGCAGATCCATAGAATCCATAGAATCACCTCTATTTTTGGCATCAGTATTTTTATATGAGTGTATGAGTTCTTTCTGAGAAAAGTAAGGTTAATGATAATTAATGTATGTCTGAATACACTAGAATGAGGAACCAACAAACCAATCAACCAATCAAGAAAGAAAAACAATCCATCAACCAACCAATCAATCAGTTCATCCGAATCAACCAAAAAGCATCTAGTACAAACTGGCCCAAAAGAATTTATGAGCAAAAACCCAGAAACTAGGCCTTTAAAGATTCTAAGTTATTATGGATTCCATGCAGTGAATTCCAGTATAGGTTTTGGCATCAGTGCGGAGTCAGCACTACAGATCTGTTTATTTCAGCAGGTGTGTTTAGTGAAGAGGTGCTATGTGGAACTCAGTAAAAGTGTCTTACTTTTGGGCAAAAAATCACACAAACATAGAATCTCTTCCAATGTCACGGTACCTGTGTGACTCTATAGCCGTTCAGGGTTTGTGTGATTACAGCTCGGCACGACTCTTCCCTCTCCACTTCAGTTGCACTGCAATCCTCTCAAGACAGAAAAATAATAGAGAGGCAATAACAGATAAAAGATAAAGCCAACAATGCATCAATGGTCTCAGTGGAAACACTTTTTGTTTTTTTTTGTTTCTCCTTGTTTGTGCAACATATATAGATCCTTTTGCTGTTCACATAATCAATAACCTTGTTGAGAATTTGTGTTGCTGTGGGAGGAATGATCACTAACACTCAAATTACATTTGCTGGGGTATAAATGGTTTAAGCCAATCTAAATAAAACAATTCGGCTACTTTTATTCAATATGTCTGTTGCAAGCCGCGTGTGTTTGATGTTTGCACGTCAAGACATCTCAATAGAGTAGCTGTGGTTTACTCAGGCCCTGCTTTCAAGAACAATGGCCGAGTAAATAAGGCGAAGCTTGTGGATCACCAAAGCTCTCCGCCATAATGGATTTTTAAATAGAGAGGGGAGAGTAGGTCTCCAGTCAAATCACTGCCCTGTTTATTCACATCCTCCTCTCTGAAATAACTTAATCCACCATTCTTACTGCAGATTAGGGAACATTTGCTTCAATTAAAAGCAGACTCTACAGCAGAAATGCAAAGAACAGCACATCAGCATACCCTTTCTACTGTGTGTGGGGCGTTGGGTCGATAACAGTGAGAGTACAGCTGGATTGTGTTCTATTTTTTAGAGAAACTAAGGCAGAACATGGTTTTCTCATTATTATTCATCAATATTTCAATCATCAAAACCACAATAATCATCATTACCATCATACATCACAACCCCAGTGCAAGCAAATAACAATCCCCACACTGGTCACTGCCTGAACCTGTGTAAGTTTCTTCATTTAGCACCAGCACCACAGCTCCAGTCCTGTACATCAGCAGCATGTTTATGGGTGTGTGAATCAACGCTATCTCTATGTCAGCACCCCATAAACCATCTCATCCCTCCTCATATCCATGACACCATCAGCTTGAGTCACCCGCTGCTGCTACCAAACTTTAGAGTGGTGATAACACAGGCCATAAATGCCACACTCGCTCCAGTCCAAGTTTGAGTCAGAGGCCTGCAGATGGAGATAAAGAAAACAATGAAATGCTCACTCAGTGAACTGCAACAATACAGTGGGTAGTTCTTTAGCAATGCAAGGCTTTGAAGAATTTCACATTGTTAACAATGCAACCTTTTTGATACGACACAATACAGTCATTCTAAGCTGTAACAGCTGAATGGTTTGGCTTGTGACTCGAGAGTTAAAGTGGAAAGACAATCTCATTTCTTCAGTTTAGATATTGTGTAATATCTGTCAGTATTTAATTCTTGATTTTTTGACAGTTCTACACATTTCTGAAGAATTTTACATTGTCTAATTGACATTTTACAATGCAGTCATTTGTAGATAATTGAGTATTTCTGAGCCATCCATAGCAATGCAGACTGAAGCGCAGCTGCTGGTAAACTGCATGGTGTATCGTACTGTGTAAAGGAGTTGAAGTCATTGACTGTCATGAAATGGTCCAGGTTCATTTTATTTCCCCCAATGTATTAACAATGTAAATGTACCAACAAAGGTGCAACTTGCGTTTCAAGGTAAAATGTTATTACAATTAAAGTACCTAAATGTTTTAACAGTGTACATTCACTACATTAACTATTCAAAAGTCTAGTACAGGTGTGCAGTGGTAACAGTGTTTAGGAATTTTGTTTTTGTGAACAGAGGGTCGCAGGTTCAAGTCCCGGCCCAGGCACCACTGTGGTATCCTTGAGCAAGGTACAGTCACACTACACTGCTCCCCAGGCACTATTGACAGATCCATATGTGGATGGGCTAAATTCATAGGTGACATAGTGTTCAAAATGGCAAGATTCAAGAGAGATTTATTGTCAGTATAACAATATAGACAAGCCTCCTCACGGTGCATTTATAAAGAATGTAAATTAAAATATGTAAAATTTATAAACTATACACTGAACAAAAATAGAAATTTTGAATGAGGTGAACTCAATGATCTGAAACAAACGCAAAAAACCCATTTCTCTCAAATATTGTCACAGATCTAAATCTGTGTTAGTGAGCACTTCTCCTTTGCTTAGATAATCCATCCCAACTCACAGGTGTGAATATCAATGTGCTGATTAGAGCATGAATATGTACAGATGTGCATTAGACTGCCCACAATAAAAGGCCACTCTGAAATGTGCTCAGTTTTCCTTACTGGGGGGTCAGAAAACCGGTCAGTATCTGACACCATTTGCCTCTGTGCAAAGTTGCTAAATATTGTCAGGAACTGGAACACGCTGTCATATACGCTGATCCAGAGCATCCCAAACCTGCTCAACGAGTGTTGCATGTTGCGTTTGTCTTATAGTTTAGTTTTTTTTATAATTTTTCACATGAAAAGCTTGGAATATACAAACTCATTACAAGACAAACTGGAACAGAAAACCCATACTGTTAGCTATGATGGTTTGAGACTTAAGACTAATTAAGATTAATTATTTATTCCATTTCCAAATGTGTGTACACTGAATTTTTGGACAGGTATCTTCATTTTTTCTCTTTACACAAACCTAAGTTCATACAAAACATCGACTGTAATAGTGAATATTCCTCATGTACTCAAACTGCACTGCACAGACCCGCTTATATATGTGCTGTCACACACTCCGGAACTCAAACAAACATCACTGTGGTACCAAGAATGGCACGAATACTAATACAGGCATTCTCTCTAGCTGAGCACATATTCTCATTCCCTACTGACTCATATATTTACCTATTACATGTAAGCGCATTACACAAACAAAATCTTGTAGCATCTGCATCTCTAGAGCACATAACCTTCCTCAATCTAATCTAAGACTACACATTTAAAGCCTATAATATATTCTTATTATATTACTTTCAGCTAGCATGTCTCTTTGGTTTTCATATACACTAATAAATCATTCTGGCTTACCATTGGAATTTTTCAGGAAAAGAAGCTTGCTGCAAATGTGATGTGAACTTTTAAAAAGAAGGAAAGGTTGTTAGATGTAATGTACATTAATGTAACAGCAGTTTATTACAAGCAAAACATTTATTTTAGTGGTAATGCTCTGTATTGTCTTAGTATGCTTTTATTTTAGCTTGTCTGCATATTGGCAACATTTTGTATTGATTTCTGCAGTAATACTTTTTACTTTTGATTAAAAACTAAAAGACATTCTTTCTTTTTGGCATCTGGTTAAACATAACTAAGCAAGCTCTCCCACATTAGGGTTTATGGCACTAGATTTTAAGTGTGACATTTTACATTAAGGGACAACATTTTTTCTAGGTCACCGTATGGGTGGTAGAACAAATTAGTATTATTGGGCAAGTGGTATTTTACCAACATTTTTAAGTCATTTGACATTCATGGCCTACCTCTAATAACTATTGGTGGTTTTTAAAAATGTGCTTTGTAATTAAAATGTAATTTAGGATCATTTGTTATATTGTAATAAAGACTTTGCACAATGTATGGTGCTACTGGTGTTTTTGAAAATAAACTTTTTACAAATTAGGTTCTTTTTTGCAATCTTGAGTCATTTTGCAGTGCTGGTGCATAACTGTGACAATGATGAAGCAAGTTTGGTGTCCTTGCCCTATTTTCCTATTAACGTAAATATGTCCTCAAATTGAACTTAAACATTATATGTTCTGAGAGCTTGAGATTTTTCTTGAACAAATTCTTACTTCTAAGCTAAAAACACATTTTAATGGACCCTGCTGGATCTTCAGTATTGATATGGGGGAAAACAGTTGCTCACTCAATGCTCTGGGGAAATGGAAAATTCTGAATGATTGCCAGAGTGAAGCAGATCAATACTAATGTCAACGCATTGAATTTGCCAGAGTCCCTCAGGATCCATGTGTGATTGGCTTCTTAAAGTGGAATGATTTGTCTGTATCTGCATTAGCATGTGAAGGAACATTCAGTTGCTAAGTAGCTACTTCCTTCAGGTCACACGCAAAAGGACATGTTTAAGCTTTCCCCAATACGCCCCTTCAAGAAATACCTACGCATGACAACAGCTGTTCGCCCGGGAACCTCCTCCTCTCTGTGTGTGAAAAGTTCATTTCTGCACAGCATTGAGAAAGTGTGCAGTAAATGGATTGTAACAGTCTAGTTATTGAAATCAATAGCAATAACCACAATCCCTCATTTTCAGAATGGCTCTCAACCAAATCAATGGATACCAAATTACACTTTGTCTATTGCACATAATTTCCATTTGAGAGATGGAGATCAGGATTTCAACTGAACAAAAATCAATGTGCAAGAATGTGCCTCATTATGAATCATAAACCTTTGGACCTATGTGAACACACTGTAATAAATCTAGTCAGAAATATGAAAGCAGAATGTATCCAATGTCATATTTACGTTTTATGCCGTGTGTTGCATGTGAAAGGGCGATGTATTACATCACATAAAACAGATTGATAGAACTATGAGGGACAGGTACATGATGGCATGCAAATTATCACCATATTAGTGGCTGAAGGGTCTGTAAAGACACATTAAGATAAAAGATTCTATATAAATACTATGCATCATGCTAAAATCTCCTCATATCTGCCTATAGCATATTATTGTTAGCATTAGTATTATTGTTGTTGTTGCTATCATCATTATTTTTATTATATTAAAATTATTTTAACATTCTACACAATCAAAACAGGAATCTGTATCTGTTTTATTTAACTAATATATATA
>JBBIGC010000020.1:8493132-8505881 GCA_037576955.1 Lepidarchus adonis
TCCCACTCATGTTTATGCCCTCTCATTAAAAGTAAATAAATTGGAAGACAAAATAGGTGACTTATTGGCTGGAGTTTTGTAGTAGCTTGCATGGTTGACCAAGCATACGCAGTGACACTTGTTACAAAAGACAAGCTCTCAGACTGACTGTACTGTATGTAAAAAGCCACAGTGGGGATGGATGATATGCTAACGCCATGCGATCTACCCACACTACCTGTACTGTAGTGCAGCAGTCCCCACACTTTTTTGTGCCATGGACCTGTATAATTTCATACAATATTTTCACAGACCGGCCGTTACGGTGTTGCGGATAAATACAACAAAATAAAATGATACAAAAACACAAAAACTGTGGTATTTTGTAAATATAAAAATTACTGTGAATCCACTGTGTAATTATGTAACTTTATTAGCAGCGTCTTCTTGAAATGTGCCAAAAACTTTGAGAGTAACGTCCTCCTCTCTGCCCCCTAGCGCTCTCTGGTTGCTATGGTTGCACGTAAACGTTCCTTTCCACGATCAACTTGTGTGCCTTTGCAATCGACCGGTAGATCGAGACAGGACACCCCTGTGTAAGCATTTCATTGCAATCATCCACAAGAGCATTTGTAATGGTATTGGATTAAGCTCCATCAGTCCAGAGAATGCCATTCCACAGCTCCACAGCCCAATGCTGGGGAGCTTTATACCCCCATAGGTGATGCTAGACAATGGGCATTGTGATCTTAGGATCATAGGATCATCTTTAGCTGTATCTCATTCTATAGCTAGTATTTTCTACTGAGATTATAGAAGTTGTTTAAGAACAACTGGAACACTTCTTTCAGCAGCAGGTGAACCATATAGTAGCTGAACTCTCTAACATGGAGTGTCTGAATACACTGAGATGTTCACCAATCAGCCATGACATTAAAATCTTTTTAATATTATGTAGGTCCACCTCATACTGCCAGAAAAACTCTGATTTTGTTGCACTGTGTGTTCTGACCCCTTTCTATCAGATCCAGCATGAAGATTATATGCTTCTGTGGGATCAGGCCACACAAGCTAGCCTTCATTCCCCATATATATCAGCGAGCCTTGAGCTCCAATGACTTTTCTGCTGTTTCACTAGTTGGTAGGTACCATCTACTGCAGACCTGGAACACTCCATGAGACCCGCTGTCTAGACATCTTAATATGGCCCTTGTCGTGGTGGCTCCAATTCCTGCTTCTGCACAACAGCTTCAAAAGCTGACTGTTCATATGCTGTCTGAAATACCCCACAGCTTGACAGGTGATATATAACATGGTAATATTATTCACCTCACTGACTTTAATGTGGCGAACAGGTGATTTCTGACAAAATGTTCAACACAACTAGTAGTTAAAGTTAGAATTATATAAAGATACCCTCCACTTATATTTTGCTGCAAGCAAAAATTAATGACAGCTAAAGGCTTTACATTGTAATAGTCAAGCTGTCAGATATTTCTCTGACTACATGGCATCCAACACATCACACAGATTTTCAATAATGTCACCGTCTAGCTTTTGGCCACAGATAAGCAATTGGACATGGACATGTGGCTAACCTGGAGCTAGCCAAAAATATGGCAGCAGCACTGGGCTCTAAACTTGGACTTAGCCCAGAGGCCAGATTCAAGTCCGGACACTAAAAACCTCTCTGTCTTTAGAGCTATCACCTCCCTACCTACATTATTTCATTGCTTCAGAAACAACCCTAAGACCACAATCATTCATTTCTTCAAAAGTATAAGATAACCCGGACAGATATATATATATAATGAGTTTATTCTTTACACTAACGTTACCTATTTCAGTAGCTATTCCACAATGCATGGCATATGCCTTTCCCAGACTTTGGAAAACTCCAGCACACTGCATTGTTTGTGGAAATGTCTTCCATAATCCCATAACTGAAATGAAAATGCAAATTTATTAAAAAGGATTAGGGAACGAAGGTTTATACTGGAAGCGTTCACACTACAGTTCAGTAAAATTCGATTACTGCTCCATAGCTGATATTTTTATTCTGTTGCTTTTTCTCAAATGTGGAGTGATAGATCAATTCCTATTAGTCTGCTATATTTCTAGAACTCAGTCGCTATTCGTCCAGAAGCTGCCTGGAGTATCTGAGAACACTTAATAAACGGCAGGCTGTTATTGACTTCAATTTAGAGAAAGCTGCTGAATGCTTTTCTTCCATAGAGGCCCGGAGCACCTCAGGGAAATCCAGAATTGCATTGCCATAGGAAACATATTACCACAGGTCAGACCCTCCAGTTTAAAGGATTTATTGTTGAACCCCCCCAATCATATTTCCACCAATCTCTTCTCTCTCTACTGTCTCTGCTCCTCTGAAGCTTGCCCAGGTAGGAGTACAGCAGAGCTGGACCATCCATACCAATGCATTGCAGTCTCTCTTTAAGCTACAGTAGCTTTGACCACACCTTTTTCAGAGTGTGGTCAGATTTATTTGAGAGAACCCTCAAAAAACAATTGTGAGGATTAAGTCACATTTTACAAATTGTTGTGTGTTGTGAAATAGCTTTCGAGTGATTGGCTGATTGATCTTGATACTGTCACACTACACCCAGTGAATTTATGATGTTCAACAAGTGGTAAAAGATGAAAAAGAATAATTCAAGATGTTTCCATAATTGGAACCTTCATTATCTCCTGAACCAATGCCACATGTCAAGTGTACATTTTTGAAGAGAAGTAATCCTCCTCAATGACTTGGTTAAATGATCTCAGAGGAGCAAGCTGAGTACACTATGCTTTAACAATAGCTTTACACAGTGCTGGGTGATATGTGATCTACACCGGTATTCCAATATTGGGTTCACACATAAGTACAGATTTATTGTTTTGGCAAAACTGATAGAAAATCTAACCTTAATTAAATGCAATGTATGGTAGTGAGTGATTTTGATTAATTAGAAATTATGTAACATGAAATACAAAAAAAGTTTATTTTGGAAAAATTATCTTTTACATTACTATGTAATGGTCCACTTGTAATTTTTAGAAAATAAAACAACAACAATAACAATTAAAATAACAATTACAATAACAATATTAATAATAATACACTTTGTTAACCCTCTAAATTTCAGCAAAAAACATAACATTAATCATAATTGAAATTTACCAATTCCTAAAAGACCATAAACATGCATTAAGGAAAATTATAAAATAAACTGCTCAAAAAAATAAAGGGAACACTTAAACAACACAATGTATTTCCAAGTCAGTTACACTTCTGTGAAATCAAACTGTCCACTTAGGAAGCAACACTGATTGACAATCGATTTGACATGGTGTTGTACAAATGGAATAGACAACAGGTAGCAATTAGTAATAAATCCCCAATAAAGGAGGTTCTGCAGGTGGTGACCACAGGTACTTCTCAGTTCCTATGCTTTCTGGCTGATGTTTTGATCACTTTTGAATGTTGGCGGTGCTTTCACTCTAGTGGTAGCATGAGAGTCTACAACCCACACAAGTGGCTCAGGTAGTGCACCTCATCCAGGATTACACATCAATGAAAGCTGTGGCAAGAAGGTTTGCTGTGTCTGTCAGCGTAGTGTCCAGACCATGGAGGTGCAACCAAGGGACAGGACAGTACATCAGGAGATGTGGAGGAGGCCGTAGGAGGCAATAACCCAGCAGCAGGACCGCTGCCTCTGCCTTTGTGCACGGAGGAACAGGAGGAGCACTGCCAGAGCCCAATGCAAAATGACCTCCAGCAGGCCACAAATGTGCATGTGTCTGCTGGAGTGTGTTAGCAGTTCCTGCAAGATGAAGGCATTAATGCTATGGACTTGTTTGCCCGTTCCCCAGACCTGAATCCAAATGAGCACATCTGAGACATCATATCTCACTCCATCCACCAATGCCACATTGCACCACCGACTGTCCAGGAGTTGGCAGATGCTTTAGTCCAGGTCTGGGAGGAGATCATCGTGGCACAAATAAAGGAGATTTCTGAGGATCTGAAAAAGTGTCATTGATACTCACCAGACTGGAACAGGTTACAAAACCCTCTTGGACTCCAGCAGGCCAGTCATACAAGTTCACCATTTAAGTCCGCCAAGATGGACAGTGATGTGTGACATTTGAAGCACATTCCAAGCAAATATTGCTTGGACTTTGAACACGGTTTTAGGTTCTGTCCACACAGTTTTAAAAATGATGCATTTTCTGACCATTTTGGATATTTGTTCACATGTAAACAAATGAGAATCTAGTCAATATCAGCAGAGGGTTCTATGAACCTTCACAATGTCTATGAGCACTAGAAGGACATGAAGACAGACAAAAGACAAAATCAAGGGTAGAATTTTCCAACAATATTTGTTATAAATGTAGTTGGTTGTAATCTTAATGCTGACTGTGATAAACATTTATATAATTCTCTAAATCATTAATCATTACAATAATAAATTTGGATATAATAAGTCAGTCAATGAACAATGAAGTCAGTCACGCAATGCGTTATAAAATATCCCAACATGTTTATAGAGATATTACTTTTATTATACCTCCCACTTGTTGGCATTCTGTATTGCCTGTTGGTTGGTTGCATCAAGAAACACAGTTTTAAATTGCTCACAATTAAGTTCAGGATTAAGAGGATTAAGTTCAGACGGATTTCTGTTTGCTCAGTGATGAAACATATTAAAGGCGAACATTGCTGGTAACCCCTCTAGGAGGTTTGTCTGGTTGACCAACTATGATCACTCTAAAAGCAAGGTGTAATATTCTACAAAGTCATAAAAGAGTCAAGGGTAATTGATAATCAACTGAAAGCATTTCTCACATTGGCAATGTTAATGTTAATGAGTCCTCCATCAGGAAAAAAAATGGTTTGCACTGCAGAGTTGCATGTGTTAGGCCAGTGTTCTGCAAAAGAATATTTCTGTCAATCTACAGTTTGCCAAACCAGCAAAGTTTTGTGAAAGCATGAGTACAAAATAGAACCCCATACAAACATTGACCCATCTGTGAAACATGGTGGAAGATCTATCTTGCTTTGGGCTTGCTTACACACATGCACATTTAATTGAATGGGAGGACAAGTGTGTACAAACATTTGTATAGTAGTGAATTTGTGTGTATTTTCTTTCCAAAACCAGAAATCTGTAAATAAGACCCAAATGAATGGGAACGTAAGTTCAAACTTTAGACTGGGTGTGTATATGCAGTGCCCCCATAATGTTTGGGACAAAGAGCAGGATAGCCAGATTACAGTTTGTGGAAAAAGCACTTTATCGAGCCGATAGAATTCAGTGTTATGGGCAGACAAGGCCAAGATTAATCAGAGTGATGGTGATGGAATAGAGTGAAGATAAAAAGGAACTGCCCAAGGTCCCAGGCATACCAGCTTATCTGTTAAACATGGTGGTGCACATGGTGCACACAGAATGACACACTTATCTTATTGATGATGTAACTGCTAATGGCATTCTGAGGTGTATAGAGCCTTACCTGCTCAGTTTCCAGTAATTGTTTCTCAAATCATTGAACGGTGCTTCATCCTGCAACAAGATAACAATACCATCCTGCTAAGGCAGCATGGGAGTTTATTAAAGCTAAATAATGTAAAATATTTAAATGACCAAGCAAGCCATTTATTTCAGTCCAGTTGAGCAAGCTTTCCATATTCTGAAGAAGAAATAAAGATACAAGCCCTTCAGAACAAGCAGAAGTTGAAGGTGACTGCTGTAGAGGATTGAAAAAGCATCGGCAGAAAAGATACTCAGCACATGGTGATGACTATGAATCACAGACTTCAGATATCATTGCATGCAATCGATATGCAACAAAGTACTTAACATGACTGTTTTAATATATATATTTATTATATATATAATAGATATAATTTAATATCTACCATTGTTTTGTCCCAAACATTATGGTGCCCTAAAATGAGGGGGTTTGGTATAAATATAATTTTTACACAGTGAAACTAAAATGTATGTAAATAACTCCAAATTGAAGTCTGGAATGTGCATTTTAATCACATCTGAATTGCTTGATGTAAAATGTTACAGTGAAGAGCAGAGTGGGAAATCAAAGATAAATGTGCTGTTGTCCTAAACATGGTGTGCTCAGTATGTCGATTGCCATCTAGCAGTCGAGCGCAATATACCAGTCAAGCATAAAGGAACGCTAGTCAATCACGAAGCCTTGTCTTTCAAAATAAACTTTACTACACACGTGAGGCCACGCAACGTAAAAACGAGTGAACAGTGAGCCATCAAAGACACTACAGTACAGGAAGTGTGGGTAGATTGCATGTAATTAAAATAGGGTGTTGGTTTATCATCCATTCCCATTGTGGCAATTCGCACTTGATTGACATACAGTAAAGCCAGTCTAGACACTGCACACGCTCAGTCAACCATGTGAACTATATAGTCGAGCATACATAAAAGTATTTATTTGTTTGTTTGTTTGTTTATTAATTTATTTAAGCATTTTTACTATTGGTAGATCATTTTGACTCTATCATTTTAAAAATGAATCACAAGCCTTAAAAGTTAAGGCACCCCTGTCCTGTCCTAAACATTATGGAGGGCACTGTACTGTATATCACTATTCCAATACTTTGTACAGTGGGTCCGAATGACCCTTGTGGATTTCATATGTCTATTTCGAGTTTTTTGTCCTTTGGGATTTTCATGAATGAATAAAAAACTAACTGTCAACGCCAAAAAGGGGGTATAATTTACTCAAGAATTTAGTCCTTAATATAAAAAAAAAATCAAGAACATTTAATCAATTGAAACCTCTTCTACTTTTATATTATACCATGTAATTTGCTGTTGGAGAATGTAACACCTTGCACCTTTCCTTTGGACCAAAACTGGCTTTACTTTGTCATTTGAATCTTTAGTACCAAGAAGTTTTCTCAGACCTCATACTGCATCAGGGTGTGCAGAATGATATCAACTTATACACGTCTTTATGATAGGAGCAGTAGTGCTGCCATATTCAGCACAGCAGGGCTCTTCCATCAGCAGCAGCCTTGGCCTCCTTCTGTCAATGCTTAATTAATTTACTTGACAACTCTTAAAGGTTTCCAACAGGAGTGAAACTGAAAATGCTGATTATGTCTTGTATATCTCCTCCACCCCTTTCATAAAAGACAGGGGGATTTGTTAGGAACCATTCACAGTCACTGGTTTGTGCTTTGGTTAAAAGTCAGTGGGCTTCAGGTCTCGTGCAGCTCAAATTAACATCTCTTTACCAAACATCAAACATTGACAAAGTCCCTTTTTAGTGTGAACCGTTGGCACAGCAATGCGGGGATAATGAATTCAGACAGGAGTGGAATGTTAATTTCGCCCGGCCAATCACAGGCATGCATTTGCATATGATGGAGGAGGATCTGAATGTAGAAAGGATCCTTAAAACCTATGAAAGCTATTTGCTTTGCAGGAGACTTCCCCTCTCTTCCCTGCATGTAGCAACACTAGTCTGACAGTCTAGAGTGTAGTGTCTCAGACTATGGCAATGGCAGGGCAGACACACACTATTGGAATTAAAATGAGTCACAGATCAGCCTTCACCACTTTCCAATTTGCACAGCCCTACTGGAGAGAGAGCAACAGCTCATTCCTGATTGGCAGTGAAGACTGAAACCTTAGTTGCCATTTCGCTATTGGATTATGGGGCACTGCACCATACGTGATAGCCTCAAGACTAACATTAGCATTGCTCTATTTGCAACAGGAACCAAAAATACTGTGTGAGACTCATGAGTTGTGTAAATGCAGTGCAAATTTGCTAACATCCATAATCAATACATCATCTCCACCAACCTCCCTAGAGGTTAATTACAATAAAGGCGAAGCCCCTGCCTTTATTAAACACTGCACATTTCCCAGTCTAGCAAAAGCCCAGATCCTCCGAACTAGACGGCATAATGCCAAACAAGGGCTCCAAATAATTAAGGTCATTAGTCTATAAACAGCAAGAACAACTGAAGCAGTTCCACAAACACAGCATTAATCAGACAGGAAACAGGAAGTAAGCATTAATTCAGACATGTAAAATCAATCACAGAGGAAATCAGAATCACAAATATGATTAGCTAAGGTTCAATACTCAGTGGACAAAACTACAAGACAAAGTGCAGCAGCTTCCTGCTAATATCCACCTAACCAACCCCAAAAATGTTGCCGAAAAAGTTGAATGCGCTTCCAGTGTGATTCATTATATAAATGAACAGTGGGAGACTGTTATATCTGGTACAGATTAAGCACACTGCCAGTCTAATGTTATATTATACACAGGGCCATAAAACAAGTACAAAAAAGCTAAATAGAAAAATAAAAGAATGCAATAATGTGCAAATCTCAAACTCACATTTTTATGTCACCATGTCCCTACTTTTTGTCATTGCTTTTTAACATTTTGAAAATTATATGCTGCATAGATTTATTCTGCTAAATAAAATAGAATAATGAAAGCACAAATGTAGCTTTTATCACACCTGTCAAGAACAAGCACACAGAATGCATTTTTAAGGGCACTTCTTTTAATGGGCTATATTAAATACTTAAGAGATGATGCAGTCACATCCCACACTAATACTGAAGCTGATTAAGCTTTATTTGTTATTGCAGTACTCTGCTTAGGGGAAACAATAATTGCCCGAACATTGAGGGTAATCTGAGCCAATCAAATCCATTCTTTCTGTACAAGTGGTTTGAATTGATAAAAAGAAGCAGATTCCGGCATATACAGGGAAATTAAATTATTATTTTTTCCTTAACAGAGACTGTGATCTAAGAAATCCTGTCATGTCTGGCAACCCTAACTGTGACACATCATTCATCTTACGGTGTATTGTTAAAATAAAAAGTTCTATATAAATAAAATAAAAACATACTTGTGAAAGATTGACTGGCATTATTTCATCAAAGGACTTTTTCTTTGTTGACTTCATTATTTTGTCTTAAATAGTTTACCTTTGTGGGATTGCAAGAAGAAATTGATTCCCACAGAAGCACCAATTAAACTTTGACTGATCAATTGTTCACAGCAAATGGTTTAACCTACACCAACTAAAGTCATATCTCCATTGAGTGGAGAGAACAGCTGCATGTTGTAGTCTTAAAAAATCATGATATTTCACAACCAATATACACACATAGCAAAGTTTGTCTGGGCCAGTTATGGGCCACAAGTTCCACTTACACCTGGCCCACATACGGAAATGAATTACGGTCCTTTAGTGGTAACCACATGTGGCCCATAACAAAGCCATATCATTTGGCCAGAGCTGACCCTATTCTGGGCCTATGTTTGACCAGACATGTTTAGAACAGGTTCCAGATTTCAGCCTAGACTAAGCCTAATCCAAGCTACACATAGATAAAAAAAATGCCTCAACAGCAGGATCACAAAAAAAATAATTTTAATATCAAAATATGCAATTTGCATATGTAAAATACAGGTTCTCAAAATGTATTAAAACACATACATATTTCTGGTTACTAACATTGCTTGAGAAAGAACAGGCTGATGTTTACAACACCTCAATCTTAAAACTCACACATGTGCAAATGCCAAGAACTAACCCCACCCTTACAGACACTGTATGCAATACAATAACTAACACATGAACATTTTGTATTCCAGAGGCCAGCTACACTGCAACCTTCAGTTAAGTTTCAGTAAATTAATTTAGTTGATCTCCCTGCACTCTCTTTCCTCATCCTCTCTTTTTGGCCACCATCCCTATCCGAAGCCAGATGTAGCCATCTTTTGACAAGTGGAATCTATTTCTTGGTCTGTGGTTCCAGATGTCAGACGGTTACGCCTCACAGCAGCTACAATATAAAATCACAAATGTTAATTTTGTGGTTTTGAAAAGTGAAACTCCCTATATCATCAGCTAATGTGACTACTGGACTTAAATGAGATAAATCCCATTAAAACTTAAAGATCCAGTTGACATTCAGGAGTGATACCTACAGCTCTGGAAAAAAATAAGCAACCTCTGCTAAAATGTTGTTTCTCAGGGTTTATCCTTTATAGGTGCAAGTATTGAACTGAACAGTTTTGCCTTAGCTTTTAAGAACTGTTGACAATATTTCTTTAATTTTTTTTTGTTCTTTAAAGCATAATTTAAAAGGAAATGACAAAACATCAAAATAAGAGAAATGATGTGGTGTTTACAGAACCTGAATAATTCAAAGAAAACAAATCTCTTGTTCACTCAAACATAATGGCAACAATTACCATTGACAAACTTCTAGTAGTGTTTACCATCCAACTGGTCACATTGCGATAGGTGTTTGGTTCACATGCTGTTTGCCAGGGGCGACTGAAAGCCACCTGTGCCAGCTTCACGCCAGATGTGGGCCAAATGTGTCTGTTATGTGGGTTCTGATGCAAATTCCAAGAAGAGAAAGTTTTAGAACAGGTAGCTCTGTAGCTAACTTGGGACAGACAGGATTTATCAGAGGGCAAACAAAGAGATGAGACCAGGATAGGCCTCACCTTTCCAGTTTCCATATTTCGTCAAGGTGCTATGATGACAGTCGATGGGGTTAAGCAGATCCAGACAGCTAATACATCAAACTCTTCCAAAAAAAAACGAAACAAAAAAAACCAGCTGGCTATTATAATACCAAGGCTGTAGACGAGCAAAACAGAGCTTCATCATTACAGCCCGGATCGATGCTGCAGAGCCTAAAGGCCTAAGAGCAGCATTTTGCTAACATGCTACGCTAAGCATAGTGGATCCCACAGCCAGCACTTGCTCTCTTTCACATTCACTCAGTGTCTCGGCCTGATCGCCCATCACATGCCTCTACTGTAACACTAAGCATGCTTTATGATCAGCACTCTACAGTAATCACAGTAATGAAGGGTATATTAGGGGTGTAGCATTAAATGCTAGCAAGTGCTTTTGACTGATATTCAGACTGGCAGTGCTCTGACTGCGCTGTAGCGTCACTGCTCCCCCTCCCCACAGCCTGCTGTGTCTTACTAACACCCTTCACAGTGACCGCCAAACACAGCAAGCCCCCTGAAACTGGGTCACGGGGTGCCACAAATTCAATCTGCGCAGCCAGAGGACCTGGGGATGTGGGGCAGAGAAAGTGCAGTATCGACATGGGCCCATTTCACCCTCTCATCGTCCTCCATCTAGCAGCCCTCCACGCTGCCCTGCGCCCCCCAGGGTTGGCTCTCACTCGCCACCCGCAAACCAGGTCACTGAACCAGATCGAGCGCACAGGCACAGACCACACACATATGCTGACTGCAAAACACACAAAGCCACTGTGATCATGAAAACAGCCATAGGGTCATTAGCTTCTGCAAAAGCCTCATTTAAAATCACATTTACTGATCCTCAATTGCATAGTGCTTTGCTGTGCACAAAAATCATCGACCCTTATTATGAAACATAACTGCTTTATGCTTTCAGCAATGGCGTTGGCTTTACTATCGGTGTCCTGCAATGTCCCACTAAAGATTTCTGTGTTTAATATGCTACATTAGTAAAGTGCATCCTCTTGAGCATTAGCCTCCACCATGGGGCTTTGCTGTGTGGCCCTTATGTCATACTGCCTGTTAGTTGAGCAGCTAGCTGTGAAGCAGAGCAAATCCAGGAGGGAGATCTCCCATCCACATGTGCCTTCTGACCTTTTCATGCCTATGACCTCTATAATGACATTAGCACTGGAGTCGGCACCGTGGATATCAATTACCTCAACTGCTGGGCCGTTAAATAGAAGGCCAAACCAAACGCCTCACAGCTAGCTGGCCTAAGTCATACAGCTCCTAAATGTATAAAGACTGTTCAGGTCCTGTCTACAATGGTATAAGTCTGCTTTTAACTTACTAGGAGACAATTAGTAGCCTAATACTCTTACCAAAGCACTACAGTCAGCTTAGCTCAGTGTAAGGAGAAGGTAACACTTCTCTTGGTGAGCCATTAGCCCAACAGACTGACTGTAGCAAATGAAGCAGGGGGTACAACCATTGCCAGACAGAGGAGTGCAGTTTAACATATTGCCATCCATTGAGAAATCTGCAATGTCATGTCACCCTGGTATTGTTTAAAAACTCTCCAAGTTGTTTTTTTTCTACACAAACATTGGGTTGAAGGTGATATTTTGTTGGTTATAATTGGGGCAGATCATTTTCCAGCCAATTGGTTAATTTCAGTTTGAGGGCATGAATAAGCTGAGTTGAACAGAGCTCCTTAAATGTGGTATGATGGACGTCAATGTCAATGAAATGCAAAAGTGTAATTAATTTTAGGCAAAAACATCAAGATTACTGTTAAATGTTAATTCAGAACTTTATTTTTGAGTACATATTACTGATTGCTAATTAATGTTACTACACTACTACTACTCACTTACTTTAGTCAGACTTGTCACTGTCTTAATAGAGGGTCACTGGTAGTTGTAGCCCATGATGTGATTATTAGGTTAGATTAATTAATCAATTTTAGGTTATTTTAGAATGTGATTAGCCTACAAATGAATTAATTATGTTATTCATTATCCAAAACACTCCATCCATTTTATGTTATGGGAAAAACTATAGGAACAAGGCAGTGTACATCCTGGACAGGAGACAGACAGACAGACAGACAGACAGACAGGCAGGCAGGCAGGCAGGCAGGCAGGCAGGCAGAGAGACAGACAGACAGACAGACAGACAGACAGACACACACACACACACACACAGCAAAGATCCTTGAA
>JBBIGC010000020.1:8569880-8594195 GCA_037576955.1 Lepidarchus adonis
ACACACACACACACACACACACACACACACACACACACACACACACACACACACACACACACACACACACACCAGTCAGAAAACCAGTCAGCGTCTGGTGTGACCACCATTTGACCACACATCTCATCACATAGAGCTGATCAGGTTGTTGGTTGTGTCCGATGTAATGTTGGTCCACTCCTCTTCAATATCTGCTCAATGGGTGACATGTCCGATGAGCTTGCTGGCCATGCAAGTACTGAGATGTTTTCAGCTTCCAGGAATTGTGTACAGATCCTTGCAATATAATGTCTGCAGTCAGGCCCAGACCCCGATAAAGATGACGAGCAGCACATGAGCTTCCCTGAGATAGTTTCTGCCAGTTTGTGGAGAAAAACTTTGGTTCTGCAAACCAGTTGTTGCTGCAGCTGTCTGGGTGGCTGGTCTCAGACAATCATGGAGGTGAACATGCTGGAGGTGGAGGTCCTGGGCTGCTGTGGTTACACGTGGTCTGCAGTTGTGAGGCTGGCTGGATGTCCTGCCAAATTCTCTGAAACGTCTTCAGAGCCGGCTTATGATAGAGAAATGAACATTAAATTCATGGGCAACAGCTCTGGTAAACGTTCCTGCGGTCAGTAGCCAACTGCATGCTTCCTCAAACATTGCAACATCTGTGCCATTGTGCTGTGGAATCAAACTGCACATTTCAGAGTGGCCTTATATTGTGGGCAGTCTAATGCACATCTGTGCAATATTCATGCTCTAAGCTCTCAGTATATTGATATTCACACCTGTGAGGTGGGATTGATTATCTCAGCAAAGGAGAAGTGCTCACTAATTTGTGAACAATATTTGAGAGTAATGGGTCTTTTGTGTGTAGAAAATGTTTCATATCTTTGAGTTCAGAGCATGCAAAATGAGAGCAAAACTGAAAGTGTTATATTTTTTGTTCTTCGTATATATACACACACCATGTCCCACTTAAAAAGATGAGAGAGGTTCATAATGGTCATCATATGTACACAATAAATTCTTTCAAAATCATACAATGGGATTTCTTTGATTTTTTTTTTACATTCCCTGTACATTGAATTGTACATATGATGAACATTACAGACTCAAACTTTTTTGCCCCACTGTATATGAGCTTGCTATATTTTAACTTGGTGAACTCATCACCAGTAATAGTCAGTAATCATTCTGAAAATAGTGATCAGATTATGGCCATAAACTAAGGCTAAGGTGTTCTCACTTTAATTATTTCTCCAAAAAAAAGATTATACATCATGGAGGCTGTGTTTTTCAACCACCTTAAGACCAATAAAATGTTTCAATGATCATTCTAACACTAAAACTACATTAAAATGGGTGCTATGCATATATTTTCGAACTCTCCCCAAAGCAGTACAACCTTTCATTTGTCTGATTCCACTGATTCCAGACATTCTGACACAAACCAGAGCAAGCAAATGAGCAGAAATAACCTGTCAACAACACAAGTAATGAGCCTCATATTTAGCCCTAAAAAGCCTAATATCCCACCATGGTGGAAATAAAGTAACAATATGACATTGAAAAATGCATATCCCAAAAATTGGTGTGAAGACATGTCTGTTCTATAATCAGTATAATTCTTTCCTTGATGGGTGCATTAGGCATAACACTGCAGACACAAAGAGATGCGCAGTGGCTGCATAAATGTGGGCTAATTGCTTTGTATTACAGGCTAGACGTTCTGTGTCTCTGCACTTGGAAACAGACAAAAACACAAAATAATATGAAAAGCTATTAGTGCATGTTTATTATCCAGTGCAATCAAGTGCCAAAGAAGAGGCTCTGGCCACTATAACAGTTCTGCCAGTGGGAAGATGATTTCAGATAAACAACTAGCACATATTAAGAGCAATTTTGTTTTGGATTTCGCTTCAGCAACTGAGCGGAATTAATACACCAATATGCCAGAAAACATGTCTCAGATTAAAATCATCATTGGCATTAGTGACCATTCAACTCAAAACAGAAACAAGTGTGAGAGGGAAGAAAAATACTTTGCCTCTTGACTGATATCATTTCCGTGTGATCGCTCAGAATCAAAAATTCATATTATTCAAAAAAAGAACAAAATGCAAGCTGCTTTGAGCTTGCCTGAGAAATAGATGTTGAAATGCTAAGCCATACTCTTTTATTCTTACATCATCAAGTGCAAAAGAAAGTTAAACTGCAATGTGAGGCTGATGATGTAACAGTGCTTCAAACATTTTGCTTTCAAAATAGCTTTCATGTGTCAAAGTCTGCAAACGTACATTAAGAGCTATGTGCATACATTCAGTATTTCTCACAGAAACATTGTTCATAACGTCATGTCCAGAAGGACACAATAGGAAAGCACAATTTTTTAATTTCACACACGGTAAAATGGTAAAAGTACATTGCAATCGCAGGAAATACTACAGATGTTTCCTAGGCATCAGTGCAGCAATGGGGCATGAAATTCCTTTTCCACCTTTTGCATGACCCTAAATCAATGTCACATCATCATTTGCAGAGTTCTTTAGTTCATGCAAATGGCTCATTCATATTGACACTGCAGCTGCCCGTAAGAAAAATGAAGACTCCTCTACCATCCTACATGCTCACAGACATTTACAGGCATGGAAAGGTCAAGGACGCCATGTCTCATTCAGGTAAGAAGAAAGAGAGCGTGCTGTTAACGCACGATTGACTGCTCAGAGAGTTGAACATAACGCTGGGTTGTTTTTAAGATCTATTTTTTCCCCTTTACTCCACCATTCTAGCTCTGTTATGGTGATGACCAGCAATGCAGCTGAGGATGGACAAGAATTAAAACCTTTTTTCAAATCTGGAGACATCTGGGTTCATTACAGATCAATGCACTGCAGTGTCCCAAATCCAAAAGTGGCCTCCTCTCAAATCTCAAGACATCCCACAGTCATCACCTTATTAAGCTTTTGTCTTTCTGCTATCCTCGTCTTCCTCGTCACCAGTCTTCCACATGGCTTGCTGCAAATGACAGTATAATCACCTGATCCTCACTGGTAGCTCCACTGGGAAATGACTCTGTGGCTCTAATGCAGCATATCAATTTGAATCCAAAGTTCAAAACCCAAAGTCCAATCCCAAACAGAATAAAAATTAAGACAAAGCAATAATCAGAAAGAGTCAGTCAGTAGGTTTGTAAGGCAAAGTAATACGTCACAAAGTGGGAGTTGTTAGGGATCTTCTCTTGCACTCACTGCTTTAGATCCTGATTCTGGGGTCTCACAAATACATTATTAATCATACATTATGATTAATTAAATTATGTAAACCAGTATTACAGATGCACTTCCAAGTGGTCCGAGAAAATTAATTATTTAAGAAAATGCAAATGCTAAAGGATCCTAAAGGCAAGAAAAGAATGCCAAGGAAACACCAACAAGAAAAGAGGCAACTCTACTGTTTCTCTTTTTTTTCTAACTTTTAACAAAACTCTACCGTAATAACATCCACAAAACATTTTATTATTAATTTATCAACTCTGGGAACAATGATTATTTTGCGAATTACCATCTCATAAGTAAGAAAATAACATTTAGTACATTTCTTTACTGTTCTTTAAATAAAACTTCTCCCAATCCACAGAACTGATTAGGGGTGTGACAAAATATTAATATGGTGAGATATCACTGTCCTTGCTTAAGTGATACAAAAATGTATACGTCGACAGAAATATCGATATTTCAATTAAATACTCAGCCGCTTATATCGAACTCACCAGTGTCGCTACTTCCTCTCTGGATGGCACTGGAGACAGGAGACATGGGTGAAAGCTGAAGAACTTCCAAACTTTCACTGGTGTAAGAAAATAGGTAGAAAGAGTTGCATTCTGGAAATTGTAGTTCGGCTGGTAGCATGATGTTAGCACAAGTTCCCAAGTGACAAATGGGAACAGAAGTGAAGCCATGAAGCCAAGTAGCGGTTTCCCCAAACAGCCAACCACAGTCACAAAGCAAATACGGTAACAATTGCATTACTGTTTAATTAATAAGGCATCCCAGTGTTTTCTGTGACGTATCACTATGTCATTGTTGTGCTACATATATCGATTATCACAGGATAATATCTTTTTTTTGCATTTATATGAAATTAAGACAAAGCAAGAAAAATTGCTGCCTCTGTTACTGGAGAATATGTCTTATATGGAATAATAATTATTATTATTTTACTACTTGTGGTTATGATATGTGTGTGTGTGTCAGAGAGAGTCAGAGATCCTGTGTCATTGAAATATATCAAGGTATCATTTTTAATATCTAAAACAAAATTTCTAAAGAGTACTAACACCCTCCTTTCAAGGTCCTTTCAGAGTTTTCAGCAGGTGAACCTGTTGCAATGTACACACCATTTTCTGCTATGGTTTCTGTTACAGAGAACAAGAACCTCAGTTTTCTTTCCAGGTGCGAGTGGAGGAACAGACGCTTGTCTAGGATGTGTTTTTCTTTCTTTATCGATAACTTTATCTTGCAGAAAATTCTTCAGCAATGCAACAGTGCTGAGACCACATGGCTGCTGCATTCG
Source organism: Lepidarchus adonis (assembly GCA_037576955.1). Taxonomy (NCBI): domain Eukaryota; kingdom Metazoa; phylum Chordata; class Actinopteri; order Characiformes; family Lepidarchidae; genus Lepidarchus; species Lepidarchus adonis. The sequence continues at coordinate 8,574,438 of JBBIGC010000020.1, forward strand.
TTCAAGTAAAAAGTAGCATTTTTTGACATACAATATTTTTTCATTTAATAATTAAAAATTAATTTAATCATTTTAAACACTGTTTAAAAATACTGTACTTTTCCTTTACATTTGAGATGAATAATTATTCCATGAGTTTCCACTCTTCACTATTCATCATATCACTGAGGCAATTGTTTGTGTTAATACTGTGGCCGAAGTGATGCCAACTAATCGTTTTCCCTCTTCATCAGGTTATGTTGCATAAAGAATTTGACTGCAGGGGAAACAGGAACATGTTCTCTGTACAGAATTTTGTTGATTACTATATGTGGTGTGTTTCCTGGGGTTTTTTTTTGCAGTGAAGTATTGAATTATTCAAGCATGCATGCATCATTTATTATCTAGGATTCCCAGTATGAAGCCATCAATAAACCACATCCAATAACCAGTTCCAATAAAACCTGCCATAAACACTTGCCTCCAACATTATTCCCTAATCAGTCACACAGGCGGACAGCAGAATTGACGCAGTGAGCCATGGCTCCATACCAGGAACTGATGGAACTAGAAACGTCCTTATTTTAAACCTGAGTGGTCCACGAGTGATAATGAAGAGGGGATCGCAGGTTATCTCACGATACAATACGATACGCCATACATGTCCCACAATAATGATAATATTGTGATACAGCGATTTTGTGATAATCGATATATTGCAAGACAATGACACATCACAGAAACACGGGGGTGTTATTAATTTTCATAAGTAACAGCAATGCTACTGTTACCTTTCCTGTATTTGCTTTGCGACCACGGTCAGAAGCGTAGGAAAACCGCTACATCGGCTTCAGGGCTTTACTTTTATTCCCCTTTGTCATTTGGGATATTGCTCTAGTATTGCGTTGCCAACCGAACTACAACTACCAGAAAGCAACTCTCTTTCCACCTATTTCCGCCCATATTGCCCACCTGTTTTCCTGTACCAGACTGTACATAGTTCACAATGCATTGCTCCCCATGAAATACGCCTTCTGGTATAGCTTTTAGTTTTAACCCTTTGTGTACAGAGATTATTTATGGAGCATTACATTTTGTCTGATCTACATTATTGTTGAGGACAGTTCAGCAAATGCTAGATATGCACAATTCCCCCAAAACACACTTGCATTATTGGGTCGTTCCCCTCTCCAATGCACACTGATGCAGGTTTACTCTCGTTGACAGGGTTCGCTTGAACGCTTCATTTATTGCTATGAAACAAGTGCAGGAAAGAGACGCACAGAGATACAGCCGTCACAAAATAATCCACGATCTGTTCTGACAATGTTCTAAAAGCCAAAGTCAGACTTTAGATTTAAAAGTGGCAGGGTCTCTCAGCCGAGCTTTCTCTGCTATCTAGCTGTTGGTAACTTACTCTTCAACTTTCACCAATGCCCTGCATTCAACTCAGCAGCGCCACCCAGAGGAGACATGAAGTAATTATGCCAGTAAATCAAATTAGCAGTGAATATTTATGAATTAAAATATCAATATTGCTGTTGCCATATCAATTATCTTATCACGTGATATATCATCAAATCAATATTTTGTCACACCCCTAATTATGACTGTGTAATATGCTTAAAGTGAAAGTGATTATCTGTCATTGTGAATGCTCCACAGCACATGACAACGAAATGTGTCCTCTGCATTTAACCCATCACACGTGCACACGTGGAGCAGCAGGCAGCAGTCAACAGCGCCCGGGGAGCAGTGAAGTGGGGACGGTACCTTGCTCAAAGGTTTCCTCAGTGGTGCCCGGGCTGGGACTTGAACCTGCGTCCTTCTGCTCTCAGGGACAAAGTCCTAACCAGTCCTAACTTGGTTTCCCTTCACTTGTGTGAGCCAACTGCTGATTATAAAAATAAATAAATAAAATAAATGTATTCAATCATGTATATTGTTGTGCAAATGTTCTAGGCACCCAAGAAATTTACATTTAAATGTTGTTTATCTCTTATATTAGAATCAATACATATAAATTAATACAGTGAATAGTATATGTTTCTCAATGTGTTTAGTTACCATTTTCATAGTTCTACTCATTGAGTCATGGAATTATTTGTAGTAACAATGAAACCCCTGGTTCAGACTCAGTTAGTGGTTAAAACAAGTGCTGCTGCTGAGTGAGTTTCAGAAATCTATGCAGTGGCTGGAGGCATTGAAGGGAAATCACCAAACCTGCCCTGTTCTAACAAATCCCAAAATATATCAACTACTTTTTACACTTTTTTTTAAAAAATTGCATTTATTCTAATGATAACTTTTTTTCTGCAGAAAGTCACTCACTGCTGATAGAAATGAGAACAAACAATTTATTGAATTGTCTAAGACTTTGCATAGTACTGTACATCATTTCCTCATGAATAAAATGTATCAGTACAATCACTTCCAAAAGTAAGTTCACCGAAAGACAAAACTAGGTGGACATTTTGTATCACATTTACACTGTATTTGCAATTAAGTCTGAAAAGTTATTAAATAATGCTACCTAGTAATAATACTATCACAGTGAGTGTATTTAACACTACTAGCTGAAGGTTGCTTTCAAAACATGCTCATTGATTTTCATTACTGTAATAAATACCCTAATAAAATGGATCACACAATTAGTTCTTATTCATATGACTTCAGAGTTATTCTTGTACAATGTAATTCAGCATGTGTTGTATTGGAATATTGTAATGCCTTGTCATACATAGGTTTTAAGACTGTACATGCCACATACAATGATCAGTTCTTGGAAACATCAGCACATATGTACAATATGTGCACTTACAATAATAATAGCAATAATTATACCAAAAGAAACACTTAATCTTTTAGTAATTTTGAGACAGGCCCTAACTGAAGAAGAACCAGCAAAGTGATGGTTTATAAGATGATTCTTTGTCATATGAAAAGACAAAAAGTAATCCTGAAGATAATTCTGTATCCCTCATAGGCCTAAATTCATCACTTTTCAAAGATGAAATCAATATGCAATATTTTTCTCCCATTATATGTCCCTCACTATCACCATACAAAACAAAACTTTGTTTTTTTCTGAAGCAACCATCCAGGAGAAGGAAAAAATATGCATTACTTTAAATTTAATTCAGCATTAGATTGAACAATGTCAAAATTAATGCGCAACTGGCCCTTAATTACAGCAGCCACATATGGACATACAGCGTATTACTTAACCAGTCCTTCAATCCCAAAAATATAGCGTCCAGACACATCCCCCATGCAGTTCCCAATGCTGTGGGGATGTTGAGAATAAACGCATGGGAATGTGTGTTTGGATGAGTGTGCACAAAACCTCCATTAACCTCCCTCCCACAGGTCAAACTGCCAATGCCATAATCAAACTTGCCATAAACACAAAACATCTCACTTAGCTCTCTCAATGGACTGTAACCATTCATCTAACCCTCCAAATTAGCATTTAAATAGTAAACATCTGCAAGTAGGTTTCACAGGGGGGGCAAAGTGCATTTCCTATGCAGGTCTATTTTTTTTTTTTACTTTTTAAGATTGCCTCTTTAAAAAACCACAGTGTGTAACATTGAACTAGACATTTTGGAGTGTAATCATTTGGATGGAGAAGCATCTTTGGACATCTTTGGGCGTAAGCAATCCCTGCCAGATATCAACAACATTGTCTGAGCGCTATGAGGTATTGTCTGGGTCAGCTTCTAAATATGCCAGTTTTGTTGTGGAACTATCATAATTATTCCATCAATCCATGTCAATGCTGAACCACTGAGCCAAGACAGGGCTGTGTCTCTTGAAAAGACTAAGTGTACTGTTTTACTGTTTGACAAGCTGGAAACACTGGCCTACTCTCAGAAGGCCTACAGTCAGAAGGCAGCTATAGCCTAAATAAACAAAGAACAAAGAAACTGTATTAATTTGAATGGACAATAGCAACAATTTAAGAGAAATGTATAATAGTTTTCAAGTGGGCACTTTAATGTCATTAAAATAACAGATAAATATAGCGGTAAAGTATGTGAACCCTTTAAAATATTCTATATATATATTTTAATGAATTTGCCGTAAAATGTCATCTGATTTTCAAATAAGTCCTAAAAGAAGATAAAGAAAACCTAGTTAAACAAATAACCAAAAACATTACAAGAAGAGTTGCATCTGGATAATTCTAAAGAAAAGTATCAAGACATTGTCTGTGAACTAAATCTCAATACACAGTGGGTCATGCAGCAAGATAATGTCATTCTATCAGACAATGGTTGAAAAAATAAATTTAACGTTATGGAATGGCCAAGTCAAAGTCCTGACCTTCATCCAAACGAAATGGAAAGACCCAAAGTGAGTAGTTTGTTTGAGGAAAACCACAAGAGTTATTGCTGCACCACAGCAAAAGTATTACCACAACCAAAGGTTCACTTACTTTATTAGAGTTTTTTCAATAAATACTTAATTTGTTTAACTAGGTTTTTTCAGATTATGTTTTAAATCAAATTTATATAAAAATACACAACATTTTAAAGGGTTCACAAACTTTCAATCACCACTGTAATGTAGTTTCAGTTACACACACATTTACTGTATATTACCACTGCTGGAGCAAAACCTCCACTAAACCTTTCAGGAGTGTGTTGCTATAACAAGACTACTGTATTACAACATTTTACATAATGTGCCTATTTAAAAACATTAAAAAGAAAGATGCACTTCTGCTCAAGTATCATATTCCTAAAATCCCAAATATCAAATTTTAAAAAATCCCTTTTTATTTTTTTATTTTGAAATTGCAAACCGATTGGAAGGACCAGCAGGACCTTGAAGAATTGAAGTACAACCTTCAAATGGAAGAGGTGAATACTTAACCAAAATAATGTAAAAGCTACTTTCTTACCCCTGACATATTAAAGCTGTAATTGTGAACATCATCTCTGCAGCATTGTATTAATGTTATAGCTTTGTGGTGAAACTTAATTTATTCTTGAATCCTCTTATCCAGTTTGGGTCCCAGGGAGCAGGAGCCAATCCCAGTGGACTATGGGCACAAGGGAGGGTTCACCCTGGATGGGAGGCCAACCCGTCACAGGGCAACACAGAGAAAGACACACACAGGCCTATGGGCAACTTAAGAGTAGCCGATCCACAAGCCTTTGGACAGTGGGAGGAAACCAGTGAACCTGGAGGAAACCCACGAACATGCTTGCACTCAGAATCCACATATTGAACCCAGGACCTTGTGACACCACTAACCACCATGTGTGTATACAGGACACAGATATAACAACACTTTTATGAATACAGCGAGCACTACTGTCACACTCATTACTCCAAACTGTGACACTCGTCTAATTAAGGACGTCTGTAACCAGGCCGGTTCTGTTGACTTTTGTTTAGAAAATCTCATCTCAATCTGATGCAATTATAGCAAAGCTCTTAACAGATAAATATTCAGTACCTTAAAATATAAATAATCAATTCAAATCAGCATATATGATTATCTCGATAGTATGGAAAAAATAAAAGCGAGGAGGAGAGAGAGTGTTTGGGGGGGGGGGGCAGTAATTTTCTTGCTTCGCCTCATTGATTTGTTTCCTGTAATTCTGCATATTGTACACATTTGACAAACTGCAAAAGAAAGGAAAGAAATCATATCAAATCACCCAGTTTGTTTTCATGCATCAAATCCTTGACCTCCAGGATCTGAATGAAAGACGCCGTCATTTGTAAATGATCTTGTTAGCATTAACTTATGATGCCCATTGAGTAGCCTAGTACGGGGGTGTCAAAATATTGAATTTGTTTCTTTGAGGCATGGATATATGGTTCTAATCCACTTATAAGAGCTTGTATGTAAAGGAAATATGGGAATGAACCACTACGGTCTCTGCAGCTGCAGGCATCCATACTGAATCATAAAAGGCATGTAAAATGAAAACTGCCGTCAGTGAATGAGCTTTTGTTCATCAATGATGGTGGCGTTGTGTAAGCACGAATTCTGTCAATAATTTTAAAATACGAGTAGTATAAGTATGTGAACACAGGACTAGTATGCACCAACCCACATGCAAATAAGTGAACAGCTTTGATTTGCATATCTTATTTTGTGTTGTATTTCTAAAATGTTTTATTTATGAAAATACTTTGAAAAAAATCTTTCAATATAAAAAATGTTGTTTATTTATTCATTTATTTATTTATTTTATATTAAGCTACCACCCTCAGTGAGGTTTAGTGTGAAATAGCTCAGAGGTAACTCACCATTGTATTTATTGTCTAAGCTCAGAGCACAAGTCTTATTTATCTTCCTTTTCCAGAGGCTGTGTATTCTGTTCATATGTCTTCACTGTGCAGGTGTTTAAACAGATCTGGGGAATCCTTATTGCAGAAAGTCAGCTCAAGAAAGGATTAAGGATTAAGGATTAATATTTTTCATTAAATAATTTTAATTATCAATAATTATTCTTGTTTAAACAGACCTGAATATTTAGCCCAAGTTCTGTTTGGTTAAGATCTCTAAGTGCGCTCACAGTGGACAAACACCAGCAGATGACAGGGCCTCCAAATCATCACTGACTGTGGAAACTTCACGCTGGACTTCAAACAACATGGATTCTGTGCCTCTCCACTCTTCCTCCAGATGGTGGGACATTTACATTCATCTGAAAAGAGAACTTTAAACCACTGAGCAGTGCTTTTACTCCTCAGTCCAGGTAAGATGCGTCTGATGTCTCTGGTTCAGGAGTGGCTTGACACGAGGAATGCAACATTTGTAGCTCATGTCTAGGATTCGTCTGTGACCCTGATGTGCTGAATCCAGCCTCAGTCCACTCCTTGTAAAGCTCCCCCAAAATCTTGATGGGATTTTGTTTGGCAATCCTCCCAGCAACAGGGACAACCAGCTTCTTTAGCAATGACCTTTTGTTGCTTACCCTCCACAATGTCTTCTGGACATCTGTCAAGTCAGCAGTCTTCCCCATGATTGTGTAGCCTCCTGACCCAGACTATTTAAAGGCTGAGGAAACATTTTCATGTGTTTTGAGTTAATTAGCTGATTAAGGTGTGACACCATGACTTTCCAAGATTTAACTTTTTTACAATATTGTAGTGAAGCTTGGAGGGAGCATCATGGGAGTGAGGGTTTACGGGAGTGTTTGGGTGTTTCAGGGTGAAGTTATGGCAGTGTAATTACGTTGGCCAGTACGACCAAGCATCCTGGTGTGTGCTGAGGGAGGCGGTCTTTGCTCACCCTTGCGGTCATGTTTAATTCAGCTGATGACCTGGGAGAGCTGAGCGGCCGCCATCAGATCAGCACAACAAAGCGAAGGGTGTAGTGCAAACTCTCCTAGAGAGGGCGCACAGGTCCGGGACCTTGTCAAAGCTGGTAAAAAAGCAGAGTGGGCCCTGTCCCGTTTGTTACACTAAACCCTGGTGTGCAAGTGTCCTCCTTTTTCCCTGCAATAGATTTCCATACAGGATATTCATCACAATATTTTCATTTTCTGAGACTTTTGGGTTTTATTATCTGTAAGCCATAATCATTAAAATTCCAAGAAATACCTCCTTGACATATTTCACTATGTAATGAATCTATATAATATATGGATTTCACTTTCTAAAAGGAATGTCAAGAAATACTGAATGTTAAGAAATTGTAATTTTTTTTACATGTACCTGTACATTTTAGTGTATTTCCAAATGAAGAGATACTCGCGGGAGTGGGTGAGAGTATAACTGCATGGATAAACTTCGGGATGCCCTTGCCACTCTCCAGTAGAAGGAAGAAACTGCTGTCTCCATGGCTACGAATGGATGAGCTGTGTTGTCATTGTGTGCTGCGTTAATGCTTCACCATTTACAAGAGTCAAGGATAAGAGCTTACAGTAGAAGAAAGCATCTGTGGCATGTCACAGATGAAGCCACGTGAAAAAATGTGAAAAAATGACATTTGATAAGATGAGTTTTTTCATCACACAGGAGCTTCTTTACCAACAAAATCTTGGTAAAAGACATGTTGCACTTCTGTGGTTTGTTCGGCTAAGTCAGACAATCACTGTTAAGAATATGCATAGACCCCTCCCACTCCTGACATATTACCTTTGGATTGTTCTTAAAATAGAAAATCTTCCACATGAATATGCAAACAGGAGCAGGGTGGATAGGCCAAGGGAGTCTGAGTCAGAATGACACTTAAAGGACTCTGTACTCTGCAGCCATCTTGGCATCGCAGCTGTGAAGTTATTTTCAGTATAATTACAAATTATAATTACAAAACCAGACCTATAACCTCAGCACTGAAGAAACGCCAAAGTGTCATTTTGAATTGATTGGTAAAATCTGACAAAAATCATATGAAACTCAAACAACACCCCCACAATCCCAGATAAAATAAATAAAATAAATACATAAGTAAATAAGTATGTTAATCAATTAATTAAAAAAGAAATAAAATCACCCAATAGCATCTCAATGGGATTAAGATCAGGGCTTTGACTTGGCCACTCCAGTCTTTGGTGGATTTACTGGTATGATTTGGGTCATTGTCGTGTTGCAGGGTCAAGTTCCACTATCCCTTCAATGTTCTTAAATAATTCTACTGTTACACAGTAGAATTCATGGTGGATTATGTGATGGTGAACTGGCCAGGTCCTATTGCAGCAAAGCATCACCAAACCATGACACTTCCACCTCCATGCTTCATAGTTGGTACAAGGTTCTTTTAGTTTATACCAGACACGTCCTCTGTTCTGGTGTCCAAATAATTACATTTTAGTTTCATCTGCCTAAAGAACATTATTCCAGAAGTCCCGGTATTAGTGTTGCCTTGATGTTTCTCCTAGAGACCAAAGAATTCATCCATGCACACCTCCCAAGTGAATGTTGTGCAGTCTTTCTGATTGTAGAGGCATAGACTTTCACATCAACAGTAGCAAGAGACTTCTGTAGGTCCTGTGATTTTTGTGGCTTCTTAGTGGTCTTCTCCTTTGGGGTGAACTTTGCTTGGACGGTGAGACTAGGGCATGTTGGCATTTGTTTTAGAAGTCCTCCATTTCTAGATTATCTTCTGTACAGTGGAATGGTTGACTACAAATTCTTTTGAGATCTTTTTAAATCCATTACTGGACTTATAAGCTGCTACAAACTTCTTTCTGAAGGGGTCAGACTCTCACCATGGTGTTCCCTCTCATCTCAACAGTCAGGAGCACATCAAACTAAACTATATGAGGTACTAAACCTCCTTCAAAATTTGGAGTAATGATGCTGTAATCTTGTGCACCTGATGTGCTACACCTGTGTGTGATTTGTGTGATTTTAATTGTGAATAAAAATGGGGGTGTCCTAATTCATTCCTCAGCAGAAATCGCATTTTTGTAGAATGACATTTTAAGATTTAAGAACTCTTTTCCTCTGTTTTAATTGTTTAGTTGTATTACTTGAATCTACCAGTATAAAATACACAAACTATGTCCAAGAATGTGATGTGAACATTTATGTCAAGGGTATTAACAAATAATGACCCTAAAATAATAAATTCTGATCATATGTCTTAATTGAGAACATGTGGAAAAAGTATGTGAACTTTTGGAATTAATAACTGGTTGACCACCTCTTGGCAGCAATAACCTCAACCAGACGCTTCCTGTAGCTGTGGATCAGCACATTGTTCAGGAGGAATCTTAGCTCATTCCTCCTGGCAGAACTGCTTTAGCTCTGTCATATTCTTTGGACGTCTGATGTGTATGGCTCTCTTCAAGTCATTCCATAGAATCTCTATTGGGTTGAGGTCTGGGCTCTGATTTGGCTGCTCCAGAAAGTGAATTTTGCTTTTCTAAAGCCATTCTGTTGTGGCCTGGCACTGGTGTTTTAAGCAGTTGTCCTGTTGCATTATCCAACTTTTACAGAATCTCACAGAGTCTTATGGCAGCAAAGTAGCCCAAATCATGACATTTTCTCCATCATACTTTAAGGTTGGAGTGATGTTTAGAGTACATCATGATATGCAGTGCCCTTTTAGTTTCGGGTGTTCTTCCCTAATAGTTTCATCACTTCCCAATCTTGATTGTCAATGTGCTCTTTTGCAAATTTTCGGCGTGCACCAGTGGCCTTTTTAGTAAGAAACAACTCCCTTCATGGTGTCCTGCCATAGACACCCTTCTTGTTCAATGTTTTATGTACTGTAGATTCATGAACACAGAGGTTAGCCAGTTCCAATGGTGCCTTCAAATCTTTGAGGCCGTCACTCGAGGCTGTTTCTTTACCTCACTGATGAATATTTGTTGTGCTCTTGGGGCCATTTTAACTGGACAAGAACTTTTTGGTAGATTAGTCACAGTCCCTTTGTAACCCTTTCCAGCTTTATGTCAATCAGTTCTTGATTGTAGATCCTCTGAATACTCTTTGGCAAAGCTCACATAAGCATATTCTTCTTACGTGGAGAAAACTCAAAACATCTGAGAGGTTTTTATCAGTCAAAATAGCTCTGGTCCACACCTCCAAATTAGTTTTCCTAACAAGCCTCCAGGCATGCTAACACCTGACTCCAATTAGCTTTTCTGAGGTCATTAACTCAAACAATTATTAATTTTAAGAGTCCACATATTATTTATATGATATGAGTTGTTTATGGTTGTTGTCAATAAAGACATAAAAAAAATCTGAATTTTTATTTTAGTTAAATTATGTTTGTCAATACACTTGACACTCTTGTTAAAGCAACTTAAGAGGTTCTGTCATTAGTTATGTCAATGTCTGTGCTTGGTCTTGGTTAATATTTTGTTGATTTGTGTGCAGTGGATGTACTGTGAAATAGGTGGGAATTATTGTTCCCAGATTATTTTTTGGGTTCAAATGAACAGAATATGAAGACAGATAAGATCACAGTCACCATATGAGGAAGAAAGTAGTGAGCACTTAAAATGTTCATACTGTAGTTTTGCATTCAAATTGAGGGAAAGCCACAATGTAAGACAAACTCCACAATCTCCTATAACTACATTGATCACATTGTCCTTGGTGAAAGCTCATGTGTGTTCATGACAGGAGTGAATCTGTCCAAGTGCAACTGTCTAGAGGCCAGGGTTATATAATAGAGCAGCACTGCATGCTGGGATGCTGTTTTTGTGACCTCTTTGGAGGAAATGCAACTGGCCAGTTATATGGAAGGTTAAGGGAGGACATGGCTGTGGATATAAATCAGTGTAGCATCTGACCTGCTGACTAGCGCTAATTTCTCTCCATTTCGGACCCCAGGCAAGTCTCCACACAAAAAGCACCCTCAGGCATTCAGGCTTCATTCAGCACAATGCCAGCACAATGGCCTCACCTGCTACTGTCAACACACCCACCCCCCACTGTTAGGTGCCATTGACATGAGTCTCCACACAGATTTCCCTTTGGTTGCGTCAGTGAATATCCCGAGGCAATGCGCAACCGTACAGCTCACAGGAACCAGATCTACAATTAGAATTATATAATTAAGAGCTAGAAAATCAGGTCAAACTCTTCTTAGTGCACAAGGGAAGCCCTTTCAGGCTCAGTCCTGGATTCAAGAGACACATGAAAGATTACTTTGAGTGGTACTGTAGAATGATCTGTGCTCCCCAGGTGTGCTAAAGCATTACAACTAACTGTAATTACAGGCTCTATAAACGGGTTGCACTAGAACCCATCCCTGGATACTAAGCTCATTATAGAGAGCTGACCAAAATAGCTGCCAGAGTTTCAGTCTAAAATGTTGTACATTTTGCTTTGAAGAACAACGGACATATAATGGAGAATATTTTAATTTATGTAATAAATGTGGTAATCAAAAAGCAACATTTGTATTCTTTTATGTATAAAACTTGCTCCTAACAACATTCTTGAAAAAGCTTTGAAAAAAACCCCTTAATTTATCCATGATTTCATGATGACACACACTATATGCCCAAACTTCAGTAAATACCTGTTTTAATTAGTGAGTTCACCTAATCCATTGCTGGAACAGGTGTTCCAATTGCACACGTATAGTCTGTCTAATCACCATAGAAAAGCATTGCCAATAGAAAGCGGAGTCACTCTGGAGAAGCCGCACATGAATCTATCCCCATGCAAAGCCAAGTTTTAGATCACATACAAAACTAGTAAGCACTGGGCTTTGGAGCAGGGAAGACATACTTTATCCTTTAAAGCTTTATGGGGCTTTATCCGGTAGCTTTGACATGCGTTAGAGTGGTGTTTGTGATGCAAGGCTCATTGTTATAGGAATATAAAGAACCATTAAAAGATTCAAGCAGATCTCTGAGCGTTTATGGTTTTTATAACTATTATCTATACTTAAAACCAGAGCACCCGAAGGAAGCCCACACAAAAGCTAGGACAGCTCACAAACTCAACCTCAAGTTTACAGCTTTAACCACTGCACCACCATGCCACTCTAGGGATTTGTGTGTGTGTGTAATGTATATATATATATATATAAAATCTTTTAATTTTATAATTTTATATATAGATATATACTGTTTTTATATAAAGATATATATTTCTTTTTATTTTTTATTATTTTTTTTTATTACATTTAAAAGTAAAACTTTCCACAATTAGGTTTCAAACATACAAGCAGCTCAACACAATGATGGAGTTAAAAGGGTTACAGAAAAGTGGCTCAAATTCAACATTAGGATTCACAGTGCGTGTATTGCATTATGTTGTTAAAGCCTAGTAGATACATTCTCTCAGAAAATCAATGTACATAGAGCACATTATATAGACCTATCGCTTGGGCCGCACTTAATACAAAGACTAAATGAATGTGAGGAGAGAAGCTTTTATCGCTGTAACAAGTTAAGACAGTATTGCTGCTTCCACATAATTACATCCGTGTAACAGTCCTTCCAGATAATATCAGTCATGATCAGTATTGGCCCGCAGGCTACCAGTGGTTGATGTTGATAATGTGCAGTAAAACTGGTGCTGAGTGAGAGGCAGTGTGTGATTGTGTAAGAGCGCATCATCCGCCCCCCTTAGGGGCCGTATCTGTGGCCTTCCCCCTCACAGAGGGGAGAAAAAAATCTCGTACGCCTCCTACTGAAGGAACATCGTGAGTCAGCCCCAAATGCAGAGAGCAAACGGCAAACTGTACTGCAGCGCAGCCACAACCAAACGCTGCCGCCGCCGCCACCCTCAGCGCCACACGAACGGGCCTCAGCGGCTGAAAGGTTTCCTGTTCCTGGGTTTTGCCGTACTCCACGCCGATAACTCTCAAGGCCGGTTTTGATGTTGGCTATCAGAGGCTGGCAGAAACCACCCCGGGATTTAGTGCTCCGGCTGGCTGTCAGAGATGTTTGCTTCTGCTGAGCCATGTGCACTTCAGTCATAACAGCATTGATGAGTCATCTGCAGACTGCGTTCTGGCCAAAGAAATAGAGTCTTCACCTACAAATCCCATCCCTTTTTAATGTTTCGTGTTGTTTTTTCCCCCCTCACCCCCTTTCACTCTAAGATCGTGACTGCACTGACAAAAGGCCTTGTCTGGGGAAGTTGCTGTCGATTTGCAGGCATGTTGGTTGCCGGGGAAACGGATTTAAAGTTGTCCTCTGCACTGCAGCAAACCTCACATATCACAGGGCCAGAGAACATGGGCCGGTTCTCAGGCAACGGCGCATCTCCTGTCAGAACACAGGACAACATGAATGAGTGAAAGCAAGCGGTCAGGCAAACATACTTCAGGAGAGGAATTCATGCCAGCGTTACTGAACTTTAGCAGGAGACGATGAAGGAGAGAAATCTATCCTTTCAGTAATAAAAACATAAACAGAAAAATTATATTCATTCATTCTCTAATTTGCTTTAGGCATTTTGAGTTGCAGGGAAGACGGAGGCAATCCCAGCTGACTATGGGCCAGGGCAGGGCACACCCTGGACAAGAGGGTAACCCCATCACAGGGTAACGTAAAATATACAGAATTACAATCCAAAAACACCACTGTCTGTCGCCAAATGAATAAAACATTTTTACTTTATTTTTTAGAAAACATGGACAAACCGAGACCATCCTGTTTGTTATCAGTGCTCAGTTTTTGAGCAACACATGCTCCCATTCAGACAATGTTGTTTTCAGGGAAGACCTTGTATATTTCTATAATAGACACGAATGGGTCAACATTTCTCTCCCAAAGTTTCCAGATGTTTACAGACTACACAGTGGTGAACATGGCCCTGCCCCAACCTTTTCAGAGATGTGCTGCTGTCATCAGATTCACAAGTTTTAAAATGGGACATTCACTCAGCTTCAGCATTTAATATCTTTTCTATGTTGTGAAAAAATACATACAGTATATGAGATTTGCAAATCACTTCATTCTTACTCACATTTTACAAAATGTCCTTTTTGGGACTTGTATTACTTTCAGAAGCCCTTATTAAATATTATTGACTATTCTTCCACACAAAACCTCACCCCATGAAGATTACGCAGGGTTTAGACCAAATGACTGGGAGTGGACAGAAAAAATGCTTGAAACTGCAGGTCAGTGAGCCATTATTAGGTTCTGACATTGGTTTAAGTTCTTATTGGAAGATTGCACCATGACCTAATCTCTGTGTCCTTGGAATGACAGATATAAAATCCCTGATTACTTATGTTACCATGTATCTTACACCCATCCCCTTCACAAATATAGTTTTATTAACAAATGAAACTGTAACTACAATGAAAAAATTTAAGTTTGAATGTAAGTTGGAATGTAAGAGTCGAAAACTAGGACAAGATGACATTGTCTCCTTACTTCATACTGTACCTAGGAAATTACAGGAAGAAGCTGTCACGTTAATGGTAAATGCAGTTTGCAAGGTTTAGTTTATAGACAAAGGTGATTTTTATAGAAGATTTTTAACATTAACCTTCTATATGACGCTAGAGAAAAGTGTGATAAATGTACTGTAGCATGGCCAGCACAGCAGAATGTTTGTATTTACAGTCAATCTGTTTTACATTGTTGTTGTATATATATAAATATATATATGTGTGTGTGTGTGTGTGTGTGTGTGTGTATTATTATTTTTTATTATTATTATTTATTTTATTTTTTTAATTATTATTTTTATTTTTTTATTTTTTTATTTTTTTGTAAAGGATAGCCGAGAACCAACCTTGAAAGAAGACAGCTCCAATAGCTCACATATTCACCATAATAGGTTGTAGGTTTTGAAAAGTCTTTGCTCATTCAATGGAAAGCCTACACCTTGGATTTATAGCCGAGAGCAAACCACCTTGCTCTGATCAAAGAAGCAATGAGTGTTCATTGAACTTCTGATTTTACAGTGGCTTTCTTCTGGCAAGCCTTTCAAATCTCTTAAAACATAAAATGTAATTAGGCCTGTTATGCTAATAAGCCTATTGACATATCACACAGTATAAGTAATTATATTACCATAATGATCTTTCTGGACTTTTATGATGGTAAATAGTTTTACAATAAATGTTTCTTTATGAATAAATGAATGCATCTGTGCGAAGGCCAGTGACCATAGCTAGATAGAGTAGTTGCATCAAAAACCTGACTGCAGTCATCACTTTTGAGCCACCAACATTTTTTCCAGTCCCTTTGCTTTAGGTCAGTTTATATTTGGGTATTAGCTTTCATAAAGGAAAAAAAAGACAAACATGCAATGACTAAGAACATTTAAAGACCAAGAAGCACCCAGTCTTTAAATGATAATAATATGGTTTAGTGCAATTAATTCTGGGACAAATATATGGTTTAACAAAAGTAGTTATCATGACAGGCCCAAGTCCATACACTTATATATAGTGATTCAGCAATGCAGCATGCCAGTACATGCGGAGGCGTGGAGCTATTTTCAATAGCTATAAGCTGACTGGTTAAAGTTTGTCTCATTTCATTTGGCCTTGTGTCCAATAGAAAGTCTTTGCTAAACTTCCTCTATACTCAAATTCTCTTTATAATTTATTTACAATTAGAGCACAGTCGCCACTGGCAATGGTGATGTTGGAACCCACTGCAATGCATCACACATCTTATTTTGTGATTAGACATTGAGAGATTAGGTCAAACTTGCAGCTCTAGCTCCCAGAATGTTAGTAGTAGACAGTTTTATAGAGAATTATGTCATTACATACAAATACAAATTACATACAAATACAATACAAATTTCTTCACAGAGAGAAAGTTATCACAATAAGGTGTAAGCATCCCAAATGCCATGCAAAGTAATTCAGTCAGCCTGAAGAAGGCTTCAAAATGTAATGCATTTTCATTACATATTGTCAAAAGTCATTATTTTTGGAAAATGCACAAATCCAAGCCCTATGCCTAGAATAATCTGGCATTTAATTCACAGCTGATGTTCCCTTGCACTTGCAGACAAGAGTAAAACACAGAGAGGAAATAATACACCTGCATCTAGCTGCAGTCTTCAGGAGCTACATCTTCAGCTGGGGTGGTGGGTGGTGACTATGACATTTACTTTCTCGCATGTACTGAAGTAAAAACAAAAAAAGAATTTGTCCTTTCCTGAGTATTTTCCTTTTAAATATTCCAGTTCTCCATTGCAGTTCTTTTTCATTATTAATATTTAATGAAAATATTTTTTGCAGGTTTAATTTAATTATATTACAATCTGTTCTGTTCACATATCTGACATTTAACATTTATTCTGATAGGTGACTGTACAGAGAATTTTCACTGCAGATCAGCATATCAATGTTGCTTGGACTGGTTTTGGACCTGGTGCTTTTATACTTCTACACTACTATAATTCTTGGATTTTTTTGTTATTTCTGTTTTGTGTTACTTTACAGCAGGAAACGTATTTGACTACTGGGTTAGACAACCCTCCTCTTCAGACCCTGTATTTCTATAGCTCTTTACACTGCTACACCATGTAATAGCAGCTGGCCTACGCTGGCATGAGATGTCATAGCAGCTTAGGTCACATGCTTGTTTCAAATCATGTCAGTTACCTTTAATGGTGACATGACACTGCTACGTCTACATGCATAATCAGTTATGACAGCTCATAGCAGCATATTGCATGTGCCATGACAAGTTTCTAGCATGGTAGTGTCTGTATTATGTGGTAGTTTCAAGGAATGTAGCTAAATTGCCATATTTTCATATTTTATCAATGATTACAAACTACATCAAATGCCACCATTAAAAAGAATCTGTTTTCCACTGTGTGAGTCATTAAACTGTAGCATCATTTCCGTATCTGCATTAGAAATGGAAGCAAGAAGGCGACCAATAATAAGTGCATTAGTGAGAGCACTGTAAAGGTTCTCGAGGAAGTGTGCAGCCTTGATGGACATCATGCTGGTCTAAACAACAAAACACAGCAAATTTTGAAAAATACAAAAAGCCCATGAAGAGAGTAGAGAATCTGATTACTACTTGAGGAAGAAAGTGGCTGAACTGAACCATCTTCATTATCAATGGATCATACTTTCCATAGAGGATGGCAGTTGTCCTGTTTAACAGGCTTCAGTGACAGAGCTGAGGGCACATTCTGCCTCCATTTGCAAGAAAAGGATTTTTTTTTGTGCTAAAGTCACTCATTTGTGAACTGAAGCAGCGATATAACAGGGGCAACCTAGATCTGGATTCCAATGGATAATAAGTCAAGAACTGCCCAGCAGCCACTGAACTACATCAGTCAAAGAAGTCGTCCTCAGAAATTTAACAGTATTTGTGCAATATATATTAAAAAACTAATACAAAAAAACAGTTTAGACAGAATCAGAATAAGAAAAACTTTTTTTTATTGTCCCTAAGGAAATTTCTTATGTGGCGACTGCAACATAGAGACAGTGACAAAAAATAAACATACATCTTATACTAATAAAAATACAAAGGTAATAAATATAAATAGTACAAAAAATACATGGTAAAAATTACAAAAGTCATAGAAAGTACGATGGTAACATAAAACTACAAATGTAGATTGTGATTTTAAATGAAAGCCGTAAAATAAGATAGATAAATAGCATAAATTATAGTAAAGAAGCAGTAAATTGCAATGATTGCACTTGAGGTTGGTGATGTGAATTGTTCACATTGTTCACAATCTAAAGCAGTCACTCCTTAATTTAAAATAAGATTCGCTGCTGATGGAATTTAACAACCAATTTTGCTGGAGTACACACAGACATCAGGAACCAAAATTCTGTTTTTCCAACTGCATTCTTCTAACCAAGACAGTTATATTGAAAAACCCGCTTACTCCTGAGATAAATGGTTTTAAACAATTTTCATAGCTGCCAGGGACAGCCGCTTAGAGTTTGGTGCAGCCTAATGAGAAGTAAGTTTATTCGCTCTTTTTCAGTTTATGAAGTTTTATCGAGTGAACATAATGAACAGTGGTAATGCCATTACTTTTGCTTTGATATTCAGCTCAATTATTAACCTAAGAAAGAATAGTGCATCTTGGGATTCACTCTACAGAGAGAGAAAGCTTATTAACAAGTGAGAAAAAGTGGTGGTCAACACTTTCTCCCACAATTGGGTTACTCCTATTATAAATAAAACCTATTTGTAGAAGAAACAAGTATCCAGAACAAAGGTTGGACTCACAATGTCTGGAAAAGCTGATTAACAATGAGTGCAAATACTCATTAATATTGAACAATTTATATGACAAGTTATTAAATGTGTACATTGCTTCTACATGAATGAAATATATTACATCAACACTATTTTGTCGTTCAGTTTTTATTTGCTCGTTGCTGATTATTATTTACTGGCACTTGAATGAAGCATATTCCATACACACTGTCAGTTTACATCTGGTTAAAAATCATGTTAGTATAAGCTTGTAATATGGATGCCAGGCAGCTCTGGTGCAATGTGAAAACACTCACACTGGCCTGCCTTATGGAATGCCCACTCTTGTCTAATAAGCTTAACCTAATTTACATTACTGAGAGAAGCCCCATAAAGCCATGAAAATAATGAAAGGCACTTCAGTGAAGAAAGCAGTCCTCTCTTCCTCATTTTGCAAGTTTGTTTTTAAAAGCTGTCCTTAAGCATGATAAGAGCTGGTGATTCAGGGCCGACCTTTGTCCAGAAGTGTCTGGATTTTTTCATGGAGGGGCGAGAGAGAGCGAGAGTGTAAGAGAAACAGAGAGAGAGAGACAGAGGGAGAGATTGACCATTCTTCTGAGGCTTTCTTTCTCTTTTGACCTTTAAAGCAATCAGGCACTGAGGCACCCTAATGAAGCACCTCAAGTGTTGCCAGATACAGACTTCAGCTTCTCCAGCATGACACACAACACAGGTTCCCAACCTGCTTTTTTATAAGCTAGCATTAAAAAGGAAAGGGGTTTTAGTAACAAATGCTACAGGAACACAAGTGCTTCTCTCATCTATGACCCATAAGTATTCCATTCAGAGAGACAGAGAGAAGTGACAGTAAAAGTGACTTTACAAATATGTCTAGGCACAAAATGTACTGTGAAAATCTGTGCAGCTAGAACGTATTTCCTTATTTTCTTCAGTAAAAGCATTCAAACTCCGTTAGCTCGCCCTCTGTTAGCTCGCCAACCTCGCCTCTCGCCATGACAGGCTGCAGAACAGATTTGCTTCCATGTTATTTACCTCATTAAGCCGCAAACCTCTCCTCTTGCCTTTGCCACAACGTGCAGCATGTCCGGTGCATGCATTTCTCCATCTATAGGTCTTTCCAGTGTTGGCGAGCTACAGATACCTTGGTGTTCATCTGAACAATAAACTGGACTGGACTCATAACACACAGGCTCTGTATAAAAAG
>JBBIGC010000020.1:8636043-8657128 GCA_037576955.1 Lepidarchus adonis
GGTCAAAACATTAACCCATTAACAAATCCATGAGCGTGCGTATGGATTATGAATCTGCGGGTACGGATTCAAAAACCAAACGTTCGGTTTATAAAATCTGAACGCACGGATTGGAAATGTGTGGGTACGGATTGTAAAACTGAGGGAACAGTTTAAGAATTCGTTGGTACGGTTTATAAACTGAGGGAACGGATTGTTTTTTTTTCCTGCAGGTGACGCTGCGGGCTCCGTAAGAAATGAATGTGTTAAGACTGGCAAATATTCTTAAGAAAATAGAATAGTTTTTCGTGTTCTGGTAGAACAAGTTGACTTTGAGGTGTGTATGAACTGTTTCATGCATTTTGGATGTTAGAGTTACAAGCTGGTGGAGAAAACTGTTGGAAAAAGTTCTGAAATCTCCAGGTTGTAAAAATGACCTAGTTTTATCAACTAGGCTGTAGATCAAATGCCCCAACTGAGGCCCTGCAATTCCAACAGCAGCGAAAGCGGGGTGTCAAAATGTGACACACACTAGCAAGGATCAGTGTGAAGTTCACCACTCTGCCTACTCCTTCAGAACTCGTCTAGTTGCTAAAATAGATTGACATAGGTGAACATCTGAGTCCTTCAATGATGCGAGTCGTTCAAACCATGCAGGAAAAATAGCCATTTTATAGAAAACCCTGGGGGTCATCATGCCTGGACTGTTACTTACGGCCATGGAGATGGACACAATGACAGTCTTTACACACTACAAATGAATTAATGAGGCACATTGCTGAATATCAAGTCACGAGAGCATTTGCTAAACATGAAGTTACGGTAATAAAGCCTGATGAGGGGTACCTCCACCCTTTTACTCCACCTCAGGTAACCAGATATCTCCCACTGACCACCAGACAATCACTTTACTTCAGTTACTTCAGTTACTCCATCACACACAGGCATTAGAACGTATATTATATAGGAGGTAATGGCCGAGATCACAGCTTGAGTGCTTGGATACCGCTGACAAATGAGACATAATGCAATTGTGGGCGAGTTGCTGCAGGTACATTCGAAGTCTTGCGCTGCAGTGGAAATGGAAGTGGTGACTAAGACCATCTCCCATCTTTCAGACAGCTAAAGGTGTGACTGAGAGAAGGGGAAACAAGCACAGAGGTAATTTAAGTTTGCTGGCACTTCCTGCACTCAGAACTTTCCGTAGACTCAATCAGACACTACATCCTGACGGCGCAGGCTGACAAGTGTACAAACCAATCCAGCGCACATCACAGGAATAACAAATTCACACCAATGTTACTGTACACCAATCAGCCATAAGATTAAAACCACCGTGTGGGTTGTCCTTGTGCCACCAAAACAGCTCTGGCATCTAAAGATGCGGTGATATCTGGCACCAGGAGGAGATTCTTTACGTTCTGTAGGTTGTCTCCATTAGTTTGGCTACTTTTCTCTCTGTAAAACACATTCTGTGTATGATAACGTGCTATATAAATAAACTGGCCTTGTCTTGACTTACTTTCCCACAAATGCTCAATCAGATTCTAATCTAATTTACAGGGAAACACAATGGCATGTTTCTCAAACCATCAAGTATTGTTCAGAACCTTACGTATGCCCATTGTCCTGCTCTCAACATTGCCAGGAGAACTGACGGTCCACTTGCTGCCTAACATACCCCACCTCTTTGACAGATGCCACTTTAATATGATAATTAATTTTACTCACTTCATCTGTCAGTGGCTTTAATGCAGTGACCGATTGCCGTCCGGAGCCATAAAAAACCACAATGTTGTTTCTGAAACCAGCAACAATGTAGTAATTTCCTGCATTTTGAGTAAAATCGCCATTTCAGTAACTGCATCTCCTGCTCAGTGTATGTTAGAGCAACAGCCCTCACACTGACTCTCAATCACCATCATTTTCTCTGTAACAGTTAAAAAATTCTCTATGCTTAGAGACTGCTCATCTTCATGAGCAAGTAACAACGACAAACCATAGTTTTTAGGCCTATTTTCATGAAAATTATCCCTCATATTTTCAGAGAAATCTGTCATTACGCATGTCGAACAGCAATGTTGTCTGCCACCACTAAAGATGTGTTGAATGAGAAGGCTTAAGCTTTTCTTTCCCTTCTCAATAAGCGCATTACATATCTGAGCCATTTGCATCTGGATTGGGAATGTCTGAGGCACT
The DNA here is from genome assembly GCA_037576955.1 of Lepidarchus adonis. Taxonomy (NCBI): domain Eukaryota; kingdom Metazoa; phylum Chordata; class Actinopteri; order Characiformes; family Lepidarchidae; genus Lepidarchus; species Lepidarchus adonis. Next base: position 8,638,222 of record JBBIGC010000020.1, read on the forward strand.
GTTGGAGACAAAAGCAGCTGAGGAGGAGTAGGACTACAGCCATAGGTTTATTGGCAGAACAACCATTCAGAAGAAGGAAGCCAAAGCTCGGCGATTCTGTCACATCACTTATGACTCAGATTTTCAGCTTTTAAAAAACACAAAAACAGCCTACATGCATGTTCGTTTGCTATTTTTATGGGCTATTTCCCTATTTTAAAACTTTTTGGTAGAACCATGAAAATAATAAATAAATATTAAATAGAAAAAAAGTAATTTTGAATAAAATATTTCTCATCATTGTATGCAAATGAACTTTACCATATGCTGAGTCAACTTGAAAAGACAGTAAGTCATTGTTGGACGATGTAGTATATCAATAACTGTCAATTTCCTCTCATGTAATATTCAGAGCAGTGAACAGCAACTACATCAATATATTGGCAAGCAAGACTACGAAGGCAATACACATTCTGTTCAGTAAAATCTTCCTTGATAAAACTGAATGGGTTGAGAAATCTTGAACAGTATCTCCATTTACCCAAAGAATTTACCTCAACCTTGTTCACACGACAATCCAATGAATGAACGCATGGAGCTTTCGCATTATGTTGAAGCTACTGAATCACTCCACAGAGAATTTTACTGACACATCGTAAGCCAAGGAGAATGTTTTCACTCTGCTGTAAAAATGCGAAGGCCAGTGTATCTACAAGAGAAAAAAAAAACATACGCCACAGCCTTGACTGCATGTTGAAAACAATTTGTTTCAGTTTTTCAACCAGAAATTTTTCTTATCCTTGGTCACATGAATTGGTGTTGCAGAAAAATGTATATTAAAGAGTTTGGCAAAAATAATCAAATTATACACGATTTCTCCTCTTACCCTGGATGCAGCAGTTCAGTCAAGATGCTCAATGTCTCTTAATTTTATACTGGCGTAATGGGAACATTTAAACAATACATACCAAAGTTTTATCTATAGAAACAGCCAAAAATATTAAAAACAATTCAGGCTAATACACTGTATTTAATTAAGCTGTTTACTTTTGTCCATTTTATAGAAAAATGTATGTCATACACTGTAAGAAACTGAAATATAATATAATATATATGATAACTGAAATTCAAGACACAGTGGGACAATAACTAGTTTATATAAAATGAGCATTCAGGAACACCACCTGCCCAATAAAGAGTAGATCCCCCTCACTAAGCCAAAACAGTTCTGACTGTGGTGCAGGGTGTGCTCTGATCTCTGTCTATAAGACTCAGCATTAACATTAACATACAGGAACTTCTGTTTGAGATCAGACCAGACAGGCTAACCTTCACTCCCTACATGCATCAGTAAACATTGGGTGCCCATGACCCTGTCATTGATTGACCAGTTGTTCTTCCTTGAATCACTGTTGGTAGGTACTGCAGACCTGGAACACTCCACCACACCTGTAGTTCTGACTCAGTCGTCTTGCCATCACAATAAGTCCTTGATCAATGTGGCTCAGATACTTACAGTCACCAAATTTTCCTGCTTCCAGCAAATCAACTTCAAAACTGACTGTTCACTTGCTGCATAATGTGTCCCACCAGACAGGTGCCACCATAATAAAATAACTAAAAATTTTATTGACTTTATCCATCAAGTGGCACAGCTTTGTCTGGACATGACCCTCATTTTTTTCAAAATAGTCTTTTTATACATATATTTCTCTTAAGATTGACTTTTATTTCTATTTATATTTTTTTCTATTTCTGTAAAGTCCATGGAGCACACTGGGTTATATTTCACTGCTGGTCATACTTGTATAACCTAGTATGCAATGAATAAAGCTTCTTGAATCTTGAATTTTAAAAACGTATGCATATTTCATTCTTTCAATATCATGGTTATCATCCATACAGGTATACTGTGATGTCCATAGTATGTTCTATAGTATGTTAGATGAATTTCAATGTCAGCAACAATAGAGAACAAGCTCACAAATTATTTTTTTTTCATAATTTCAAAAAGATTTTTCCTTTTTTTGCGTTTTTGTTGTGCTCTTTATTTAAAACATGTCAAATAGGATATGGTGTTCTCTAAAAATTCTAATTCAAATTTTATTTGTCACATACACAGTCATACACAGAGAGGCTTCCAGACTGTATTGCACTACTGGATGAAGAAGCTACTGCCTGAGGAAGGAAGGAATCCACTGCTTGGATCCCAGTAGACGCCCTTGGTAAGCCAAATATCTTTTATAGAGTCCTCCTGCATCCAGCCATCCACGCTGCCACATTATCTCCATGACAAGGGAATCAACTCAGCTTTTCCAAAGCCCAGGGAGACCTGCAGCCGTGGACATGCACACGGTGATGTGTACTGACTACACTCACAGACTACAGCATATAATAACAACGTCTGTCGACATCCAAGAGCAAACAGATTGTCCATGCATGGTAGAGGACAGAGAGAGGATAGTACAGCCAGAGAGTGAGAGAGAGGACACTACTCTCCAGTTCCCATAGTTTTCAGGTTGCATTAGGTTTGGTGCAGTATGACGGCCAGGCCTCAGAGCTGACCCCGGCGTTGTCAGAGCTTGTTAGTGTCTCGCTCGCGGCCCAGGCGGGAATTCTGCCGCGCCGCACCCTGGCCTCACTTGCTGCTGAACCATCTGAGGTCAGAGTGCCCGCAAGCCCTTTCCCCTGCCAGGCAGTAAGGTTAGTGTGGCAGTGTGCACTGCTGTAAGACTCTTACCATAATTACTGTTGAGGAAGTGTTGGCTGTAGAAACGAGAGAGGAGGGTCAGTGTTAGGAGGAGGAGGAAGAGAAGGACACTGACATTGGTGCATTGGTTTAGCTAGTGGATGAAGAAAGCCTGGCTCAAGGGTTGGGGTCAACCCGGTGCAGAGCGGGTGAAAACACACTGCATGACGCGAGAACGATTTATGTAATGAGAGGCTCTTGGCATCAAAGTTCAAAATCTTGCACAAATTTAATTTGGCACCAAAAAACAACATTCTACGTGCTACTATTATGTATCATCAATCTCAGAAATACCTTTAGAAAAAATCATGGATTTTTTCCCAGGTGCTTTTTGCAGGCACCTCAAAAACAACCAAGTACTGATTATAATGTTGTGTTCAATGGACACTGTGCTTCTCTTCTACGTCTCCTTTAACATTTGCATACTTCTTAGGCACAAACAATAATGTAAACTACAATAAAACTACAATGTGGCAAAACTGATTGTGAAGCATTTTTAAAAACAAAGTAACTTTACAATCTAAACCACTAATGAAAAACCCAAGAAAATCTGAACCAGGACTCAATAACTAGAGAAACCACGGAGGAAGCCAAACCCCTCCTCCCAATGAAGCTATTGAAACTATGACATTTTGTAAGGAACATAAAATACAGGCAAAACTAACAGAAAAAGACATAATGAACCAAAAAGTGTGCTGTGTGTTGGAGGTAAAGAGCAGAATTTTAGCTTCCAGAAACCAGCTATATGTTCATACAGAAATTGAAGCAGCTTTAACACAACAGATGTTTGGGAATTTATTACAATTGCACAAACTAAGGAGCTGAACTGGCTTTCAGATTCCTGATCAAGCTTCTGTGGGATAAAACAGTTTAATTCATGGAGGCTTCGTCTTACTACTACTAGCCTGCTGCTAATGCCCTGGTGCCAGAAAACACAGCACCTCAGCAGATTTAGAGTTCATTCCTCAATGGGTCAGAGCAATTGTCATGTGACATACAGGCAAGTGTTATTAATGTTGTCTGTGTGATTGGGAATCTAATGTATTGGTTACATCATATATCTGAGTTTTTTACTTGTTTAACTTTTTAATAAAACATTTGTTATAAACTTTAGGTGAGTAGCTATTTTCTTATAGCCATTACCTTATGAATATCCACACACATCTGTCTTACTGAATGGCATGTTCTCTTGGTTTTTCCCATGCTAAAGCTTGGCTAATAGTGATAGGACGCTGTGTCACATCCTTTTTATTCCCCAGGGAAACAGGAAGTAATTTCTTGCTAATTAAAAGTTCCTATTTACTCTGATCAACTGTACAAACTAAACTAGAAATTTAAAATTACACTTTTATATGAATTGTTAAAGATGCCTGTGGTACAAATTATTTCATGTAAAAATAAATGTCTAAATGTGGATTTTTTTGCCCAATTAATAAATTAACTTAAAATAAAGCTTGATTTTATTTGAAGCCTAACATCCCATTATTAAGAGTTAATACTATATCGCATATTTAATAAGTAAAGTCATAGTTGCAGTTATAACTTAGTTATTCCAAAAGTCTGTGAATTGTTCATTTGAAATGTGTATTTTATGAAATACATTTGTGTAGATAAAGAGTTTATTGTAAAGAGGGAATATAACTACAGTAAAGTAAAAAATAAAATATCTAAGCTTGTTTACAGTGTGGAGAACTAAGCACAAGGCAACAGTTTGTGTGACAAATGAAGGTTAATCTTATCTCTCTCTCTTATTATATGAAAATATGGATGTATGAACACAATATAGACACATAATACAGACACAACACGTGTCTCTACACAGCACCTCTCTAAAAATAGTGAGGCTATCAAAAAACAGTGTGGACACTAATATTTTAACCAGTGCCATGGCAGCATGGCTGCTTCCAATTATCTGAGACATCTGAGAAAGCCTTTTATACTTAGTTAGCATTAAGATAACAACATGAAGCAATGATACAAATAGCATGATTATAGATGTTGCTGAAACAAGTGTTGGAATAGGCTAATGTATCAGTTGAACTAATGACATCATCACAGGGGCAGTTAAGGTTCACTGGATCAGTAATGAATTAGCAGTTATTGTAAAGTATGTGTATATAGTAAGTACTTCTTAAAGTACTTATTCTAGTACTTTAAGTAGTACTTTTATTCTATTCTAATTCTAGTACCCCTAGAATTCCTAGCATCCTTATTCAAAATGAGTGAACATGCTGCTGAAATTCCCTTTAAATGTTCAATGAGTCCATTAGCAAAAGAAATAAGTCACAAATGATCACCAAATAAATCTTATTTTGAACACAATTATTTAAAAATATTAAATCTAAGTTTTATATCTTATGCAACACTCTATTCTCAACATTACAGAGTCTGCTCTTGTAATGTTGCAGTCTTTTTTAGCTCAACCCACGGTTAGATTTATCTAGGTTAAGGGACCAGAATGGCCACACATGCTTAATCTGTGTCCATCTAACCATTTTTAGTGGATGTTGCTGTGCGCTTTCATCGTTGTCCTGCTGGAAGCTTCAACAACAACTATCTTTTAGCTCCGTAGCAGAGATAGCCAGGATGTGTTTTAAAATCGCCTGCTAGTTCCTGGAATCCATAATGCCACGCATGCAAACAATACTGCCAGGGCCTTTGGAGGAAAAACAGCCCCACAGCATCACAGATCATCCATCACATTTAAGGCTTGGTATCAATTTATTTATTTCTACACCAAATCTTCCACTAGCACTTGGAGTCAAAGAGCACAGTGTTTGTGTACCAGTGAAAGAGCCATCACGTGTTTTTGCTTGTGGGGAAAGACTTGTATGTTCCAAACACTTTATGAAATTCTGACAAACACAAGTGAAATTCTGCGTTGGATTTGGAAGCATGATGACCCCGAGATGCTATCAAATTCTGTAATCCTGAAACCGTGGTCCTTAAACATTTTCTTACTTCTCTGATCTTTTTCCTCTATACGTTGACTAACAAATTCACGTTGGGTCTTCTTCCAGGCTGGTCCACGGTCATTTTAAATTTCTTAAATTTCTCAATGGTTGACCTATCAGTCAATATGGGCATTTTATGTCCAACAGCTTATTTCTGTTTAGCCTTATTGCAGAGAAATGCTCGTGAATCTTTTCCCATGGTGATAGATGGAAAGGATTTTTACTTTGTGTCGCCTTGTTTTTATACCCCAGTGAAATAGAAAATCAATGATGAATGCTGAAAATGTTCTTTAAAAACTTAAAATCAGTACATATGTGTGGGATCATGCTTCTTTTACATTTAGATCTCATAGGTGCCAATAACTGATACAATTTTGTTTTTTAAAAATGCTTTTCACTAACAGTCAGGTTATTCTTAGTTGTTTTATTCTCAGACTAAACTTGCCTCAAACAATTTGTTGCCCCATTTTAAAAATAATAATAACTGGTAGTGATTTGTATGCAGCAAGGCTGCCAAAAATTCAAGACGGCTTTGTATGTAAGACTCATTTGGTGCTGTTAATAGAAAACTAATAATTGGTTTAATATTACCCACTGAGTCACTAAACAGAACACCTTGTTAGTTAATAGCAGTGATTATGGTGTTAATGCAGCACTACACATTTAACTCTGCTTACTTCCCACACACTTGCCTATTTAAACAGGAAACAGTATCATAAAGTGTCCCAAATTGATTTCAGATGACCCTCTATCACAAAAATGTTATGTCAGACAATTTGATTAGCATATGTTCTTTACTTTTTGTGCTGGAGTCGTTCTCTCCTCCTGGGACAGGTTTAACTGGCTCTGGTAGAGTAGTTCCTGCTGAGGCAGCCATACCATTCAGCTGCAGCACAGCATCTCTCCCAGGTGCAAGAATCCAACACTGGGTTTACTGAGAATGTGCAATCATGACAGCATAACTGGAGAGGAAAGAATGAGCAAGAAAAAAACATTGATTTAAACTAATTATCCATATTTATTTAGGGGGGTTAAAGAACAGGTATAGCATCAAGGCTATAGCTGTTACGATACTGCATTTAACATAATATTATAACCCCCAGGCCTCATCAATGTTTTTTTAAACTATGTTACCCTGTGTGCATTATGTAAAAAACACATTCATATATACAACTGGTGTCAACAAATCTTCCTTGTTAGCATAGCTACAGAACTATGGGCTAATAAGCAGAAATAAGTTAGCATTTGATTCTTTTTACCTTGAACAAAACTGTTAAGATGGCAGCCATTCTAAATTGATTGAGCACAACATGGGTATCACAAAGTCTATGTGTAACTTACTACTTTTTGCTTTAAAGCTGGATTTATTTTTACACAATATATACCATGTTTCAAGAATCAGCCAATCAAAACACAGATGCCACATCATGTGATCATATAAAACAACATTATTTTAAACCAATGACTTACCAAGCATTTCACTGCCTATTGTACTTGTATGATTGTGTATGTGAAGAATAAAATCTGAACTTAAACTTGAACTAGCTTAATGAACCAGAAAATCTGAAGTTGGTTTACAGAACAATTGAAAAGGAGGTTCTTATGAATAACTTTTTGTTCGTCATTCTCCTTTCGGAAGTAATTTAAGTCATGACAACAAACATAAGAATCTTGACTCTCAATATTTCTGTAAACAGTTAGCTTTACTAGCTAACCAGAGATAATGACTGCTTGAGCCAGTTCATTCTTCTTTGCTAACCTAGAGTCCAAAACCAGATATTTCTTCTCTCCTCCTCATTTCACACAGAACAGATTCCCTTGGTATTAAAGGATAAACATATTTAGAGAGCAAAGACAGATATGCACTCCTCATAATGCTTCTAAGACAGGTTAAGTGAGGTTCCAAGTAGACTATAACAGTAATAGCTGCTGTAATGTTCATTTTCTAAGGTTTAACAAATATACAACAGAATACAATGTCAATTATGTTATACAGAATTATAGATAAAACAAACCAATCCTGAAAAAAAAGGTTCCCACTCATTCCTGTTAGAGTGTTTGGTAGAATTTGTTGCCATTGTCACGTGACAAGTCATTCCTATCATGTGAGTAACTCATTCTCTCCTTTGTAATGATTTGAAGACATAAAACATACTGTTGCAATAAGATGTCAAGCAGTACTATTATTGTTTTCATTTACCTCCTAATAAAAACAACCTCTCTCCAAAAATCCACCCCAGAGCAATCCCACCTTCAAAATACTGCAAGTCTTTAAACTGGAAAAGAGGGAGAGAGAGATAGCATGTTTTTTTTTCTCCGATGTCTCTTTTCTTAAAAATGTATCATTACCTTTAAAAAATGGTTTAAAGAACTAAAAAGCACAAGATTGCACCTGTTGGAAGATTTATGTTTGTTTTTAGTGTTTGTTTCATATATGCCTTGTATCTGTAATTATCTGAGATATTTTTCCTATATACTTCACTGTTTCTTGTCAAAGATATATTTAATGTGTGCTGACAGTGCGAATGCAGGGATGCTTCCTTTATAATTATACTGTCCTGCTGTATCTGTGTTCCTCTGCTTTTTCAGAATCAGCAGATTCGCTCTCTAAGGCTGTCTGACAGCATTATTAGTGTTAGGAGATAAGAAGGAGAACATTTTTAGTTTGAAAAATATCACCTTTTTGCTATTTATCATTTCATATACCGATTTTGTCCGTCCTGTCACTGTTATTTTCCTGCTGCAGGTTATCTTTGTTGATAACCTGGCTCAGATAAATGAATGCTGCAACTGTTTAACATCCTGATTTATCACTGTAGCTGTTCTCCCTGCCTTATGGCTGGAAAATATGACTCTGGTTGGTCTTTAAAAGGACACATGACTCAAGTTGCCCATATTTTGCAGGAACATTAAATACTAAGGTTCATTGCCAGCCCCCACATGTTGATGACTGGATCCATCTCTTGCTCTTTTTCAATGGCAATGGCGTGATGAGTTGGTCATTCGCATTCACACATCATTAAACACTGATTTGCTGTGAGATGACCTAAGGACACCTGCCACCTGGCCCTCTTGTCTCCCCTGGTCTACACAAAAACCTGTGAAGCACACTGATGCTCAACATGCATTGAACATCTTCAATGCTGAGAGTAATGTGAATGTTTTCAACAATGTGGACAAAGGATAATGTTCTATTGTATTATTATTATTATTATTATTATTATTATTATTATTATTATTATTATTATTATTATTATTTCTGCCAAAGAAACAGTAAATCAGAAGACATCCTATGTCAGAAGAGTGTACACGGTAGCATTTGTTTATTTGCTAAAAGTAAAGAGAGGAGAACTGAAAAGGCTAACAGTAGTATTACCAACAAGAACAAAAGCTAATGGACGCCAGGTGCTCGGCGTCAATATGGCCATGCGACTGCTGTGTCAACAGTCTCCCACTCCCAAGAGGGAACTGATCAATAGATCTGGTTTTCAATGGAAATAGACTGAAAACTGCAATAAAGAACACAGTGAACATCTACAGACTAAATACATGAAATATATAAACAATGTGGCCATAATTTTGTGGACACCAGACAGTCACATCTATGAGACCTTTTCTTAAATGAGACACATGCCGGTTTCTTTCACAGTAGTAAAACAGATCCTTATCCTCCCATTCACTGTGAAAATGATACATTTTCTTTCTTTTTTTCTGACGTTATTGGGATAAGAAACTGCATTCAGCTCCTTATCTTCACTGCACCAGTGAGTTTACTCTCCATTAACGTTTTGTCGTGTGCACAATACTGACCACTGAACTAGAATAGAACCTACACTTAACTAAACTTTATGTATAATAAACATTTCAAATCTATATAAATGCAAATGTGATTAAAGAAGAAAAGCAACAGGATCAAATGAAATTTTAGATGCTGCTCATTGGTGAGTTTTTGGAACAGGCCTGCGGGCGCCTCTTCATCCTTGGTGGTCATGTTGGTGCAATAGACTATCAGAGGACACTCTTCCAATGCTCCAGAATAAAGAGGCAACATGCTTCATACCACTCTAAGCAATACCTGACACTGCTCATAGCTCAAGTTACTACTTGTCTCTTCATGGTGTGTTCCAGGCAGCTTTTGCTGTTGCATTAGGGTTTGGACACTGTTCAGTTTCTAACTGTAAAATGTTGAGACAGGACAGGCTGGGGTAATTGTTTGAGCCAATCACTAATTTTGTCACTTCCTCTCTTAACAATTCATTTGCATAAAGTTGAGATCTCCACTCATTTTGTGATGCCGGCAGCATTTCATCACTAAATCACAGCAACAAATAACCTACGTTATTTGGAAAAAGCTGGGAGCTCATCACTTTCACCTTGTAGTGTACACATATGGTGCTCAGCAATTAAAACACATTGCATGAAGCTCATGATGCACAGTTCATGTGCTGATATTGGCAGGGGTAGATCTAGCAGGGCAGAAATTTCATTTCAAGGCTGGCATCATATGACAGTGCCACATTTTAGAGCCAGGGAGCTCTTCATTCATCTGGCAGGCAATGGTGGCCTAGAGGTTAGGCCCTTGACCTTGTGAATGGAAGGTTGCAGGATCAAGTTTCGGCCCAGGCACCACTGATTGATTTTGTACACCTGTTAGGAGGAATGCCCACATACATTTGGCTATATATTGTCTATTTATTGTTAGATTTATGGCACATATCTGCAGTGAAGGCATATCTCTGCTCTTTTTACAGGGAAACTGCTGTTAATATGCATATAGAAAGCAGCTGTTCCTATGTGGATAATAGTGTAAATTCACATACTCATCAATAAGGGCTTCTATATACTATAATGTAGACAAAATCATCATTATAACACACCAGTTATATATATATAAGTTATCTATGCTGATATTTATCATCAAAAATGATTGGGTACTGTAAGTGGGTAAAATTCTTTTAATGTTTTGTGGCCAAGAACAGTGTAAGGTCAAGCTGACCCTCATGCATGGGCTGCTATTTGGCTTGAGTAAAGGCAGTCAACATTTGTTTTAAGTCGATTCAGCAGAAAAACAGAGCTTTACTTCCTGTTTGCCTTGAAACTGTTAGTCTCCATATATATTGTTTTTCTTTACTGTGTGCTGAGACTGATGTGAAGCTATTGGGTGTAACCCAAGTAAATGTTGGTGCAAAAAACAGACAATAAATGGACTTCTGCTAATACACTCCTTGTGTGTGGAACTGAATGGCTAAGAGTTCTCTGAGAAACTTTCTGGTAATGGTGCTAAGGGACCCAGAAGCTCCAGAGGAAAAATCCTCACAGCTCGGAAAACTCAGACTTTATAAACAGAAAGGCAGTTCTGAATGTGCTGTTTCTAGTTGTCAGTCAGCCAGCAGCTTTTTCTCCAACAACCACTGTGCAGCAGTAATAAACACGAGTGGATGTGCTTCATTTACAATGATAATATTCCAACTAAAATCCCTATACCACAGTCCCTCATTTACTGCAGCGCTTCCTAACAAGTACTACGCTGAAAACAGCCCCGATTGCAGTGAGAATTATGTCAATAAACTGCTTGAGGTAGTGAAGTAAATGGCATTTTATGATCATACTGCTGTGCACCACACAACTAAACGACCAAGAAAACACAATGCTATCAAAATCATACTGCTATCAGCAGCTCGTTTCTTGAAAAATAACTGGCAGATGTTTAGTTGTAGGTTTGGTTGTAGGTTTATTATTCTCAAAGTGCATAATGTAAAGATAATGCTGAGCTTCTGTGTAAAACACATTTTATTTCTCTGTAACTTTATTCCAGGTAGATGTTGTCTCAGTGTCTACATTTTAAAAACATTGGGAGGTTATAATTCCTATATTGGAGAATCCACAGCTTAATTGATTATTTGTAGATGATGGATCTTGCAGGTCCATGGTGTATATGGAGGTTCTACAAGGTAAGTCAGGTCTATAGCTGTATTTTACATTGTAAGGCCTTATTATAGTTTATAGCATAGCTACATAAGCAGCACCCAGCTGCAATGCGTGATGATTCCATGATAAAGCATATTTTATATAGTCTCCTCTTACACAGTTTGATCAACAATGAACTAGTTATTATGATTTTCTCAAAGCTGCGTCAGATGTGGAACAGCACAGAAAACTCAAGACTCAGGTTGGAATTAGACTTTCAACAGCATGTGAAAAATTGATAACTAGAAATACAGCGGCCATGTTCATTAAACACAAAGCATGACATTAATGTGGCCCCTTTAATAGATGAAGCACATTGAAAATATGAATAATTTGACTGATTATCCATTATAAGCCATGGAAGCATGCTTGGCTTGCCAGCAGTAAAACACTCCATGCCCCTCTTTAAAGCACTGCTGGAAAAATTATACAGAGCAGGAGTGTCCAATTCAGCCTCAATTGCAAAGGCAATGATAATGGCAATGGTAATAGTGTTGGTGATGACGCTGAAATGAACTGTTAGCAATGATGAGGCTGATGGTGATGATCATGGGATTTCCTTTTTATTGCTTCTGACACATGGTCAAGCTAGTGGGTAGTGACCAGAGTGCACAATCCTCTGGTCACATAACGATTCTAGCTGAGAAATCAACGCTCTCGCAGCAGCAGAGCTCTTTCAACATGCTTCATAAGTCTTCGTGCAGGGAGATCCAGATGGTTGCCACATGTTGGTGGGGTTTCAGGTTAACTACTTGTCTTCAGTATAAAGAGCTGTTGCTAGCTATATCTCTTCCTGTTAGGCTCAGCATCCTGTATTTAACACATCTGTCCTCCCTCTGCTCTAATGATGCTGCTTCTGCAGTGTACTGCCTGCAGTCCCAGAGCTCAACCCGCTGATTAAAACACAGCCAGTGCCAGCGTGCAAGCACACACACACACACACATACACACACACACACACTCCATAGCTTCATGACTTAGTGGTGAAGAGAAAGATGAAAGTAGGTTCATCACTCCCATCCACCTCTGATTAGATACGTTTACGGCTCCAGGCAGGACGGAGAAAGAGAGAGAGATAGAGTGGAAGGACGAGAGAGCAAGACTGATTTTTCAGACCCTCTGCCCGTACCAGCAGATCAGCACCATGTAGGTTCTCTTCTCACTGTACCCATAGCACCACCCAGTGTCTGGAGGTTGACTTCGCTCTCCAGATCTCAACATGTCCTCCACAGCTCAGCTAATTAGTTTGGCCACGCTCCCTGTATTGTCCAGCCCTGAAGGCCATTAAAACCCTCAAGCCACCCTGACACACAGTAGAGATGTGCTGAACGCAGTGGAACAGCCCAGCACTCTAATCCACACCAGCCCCCAAAAGAGACCACAGCCACACTCCTGCAAAAATAAGCTCGCACACCCCTCGCCATAAAAGCACAGCTTAACACCTCTACTTTATGAGCAAACACGCTGGAGAAACAGGTCAGCGCTTTTTTAAAAGTGGTTTTATTCAGCCCCGGGGAGTCATCTGCTGTGGCTTTCAGGAAACGGTGCATTCAGCACCCCAAAATAAAGTCCAAAATAGCCTCTTGCTATATAACACACTGAAATTGTTTTTCTTCAACATCAAGCCTCTGGGATCACGAACTAATCGTCTTTAGCTCAGAAGAAAATGGGAAGTAACTAGAGTCCAACCGCACCAGAGTACAGTGCATTCAGATTTACAGCCCTGCAAGAGTAATGTGCTTGACGGCTGTGTTATTGGTGGATTGGATTATCACTAAAGCTCTTCCCATCCAAAGATAACAATCAAACAATTAAACTCATTAACACTTGGCTATTCAAGTGCTGACAACACAGGAGGGAAGGAAAATGGGCCTTTATTCCAACAGACACCAATCTTCCGAATGAGCCATGCATCTTAATGGCCTGTGCAAACTTCCCCTAACACTGCCTTCCTCGAGGCTACACTAGAATTACACGTATTTCTCAAAATTTGGAAATAATTCAATAACCAAGATGTAAATAGCCATTGAGTGGTTAAATGTGGAATTGTGTCTTGCACAGAGCTCAGATTTCTTTATAATAGTGGTGAAAGCAACCGGGAGTTGCAATCTCTATCATGTAAATTGCTTTTTTATGTATTATTCAGAACTTAAACTGTAAAAGTATGTAGCAGTGAATGGGATTTTGAATTTGTTTTATAGTTTGGTAAGGCAAATAGATTTGTTACAGCACTAATACTGATTAAAGGTTTGAATATTTGGCAACCCAAATTAGGGATGTGCTGATTACACTACTAAAAGAAATACAAGTACATCTAAAAAAAAAAAAATAGAATATTGTGAAAAAGGCTTGACATATTTCACTCTAGGTGTAATAAATCAATATAATACATGAATTCTGAACGGAATGTCAAGAAATATTATTTTTTTCTAATCCTGTACTCGATTTTATCTACATACAATTACTTAATTTACAGGAAGTGCAAATACAGAATACAATTAGTCAAACAAGTAATAATAACAACAACAATAATAATAATGATAATAATAATCATAATAATAATAATCATAGACTTAAACTGAATAAATGAAAATAAATACATGAATAAAAGATGTATGCAACATATTAAAAACAAAGCTAAGATAAGCTAATATCCTTATATTTATACTTTATCTTTTAAAATATTTTTCTTTCACTAACATCCCAAAAGCAGTTCTAAAATTGCTGTTACAGCATTAATTGTATAATATACAATTGTCATGAAGGTGCACTCTGTAATTTACAGCTGAAGTGTAGTTCATCTATAGATCCTCATTTATTGGCCCCCTTTTATCATGTCATTCTCAGCTCAGCAGTGGCACTAACATGTAAAGTGTGTGTGCTGCACATATGGGACCAGACAGCAGCACTGATGGAGTGTTTGAACACTGTCTACTCCTTACTGTCCTTTTACTAGACATATATATATGTGGCACATAAGTGTATGTGATTTTGCCCATGTTAGGTGGAACATGACCCACTATGCAGATTTTGCAGTAAGCATGTTTACTACTGCTTGTCTCAGGAAAATTGGGAAATTAACAGAAATGGAAGGAAAATTGGGAAATAATTCCCTCACTGTCACAGGACTAATCAAGACCTTCTGTTTAGGTAAATAGTACAGCAGATGTGCAGTCAGAAACAATTTAGTCTTTTATCACAATTTAGAAAAAAGCTCAAAAGGTGTGTTTAATGAAAGCAGTGGCCCTTCCCAACATGCTGAATGTTAGCTGGTGGTGCACTGTGAAACAGATCACTTTTACTTAGTTATGCAATTAACTTGCATAAACAGTTGTTTAAAAACTTGGATAATAAACTGTTATCTATAAAAATGGGGAGTTAGCAAAGATGATGATTATTTGTGGTCTCCGAGTATTGGACTAGAAATTAGTAAATTAGTTTTTGCTACAATAAAATAATCATTAATTTATTAATTAGGCTGCATGGCACATAATCATGTAATTTTGACAACAAATACCATATTTCCCCAACGATAAGCCGCTAGGCTAATTTATACATTGATTTTGCAAACCTGGTATTGGGTGTGGCTTGCTTAAATGGGACGGCCTATCTAAAAACATGAAAACACATTCGCTAAAAGTATAATTCAGTGCACAAAAAGATGGCATACCCAAATGATTAGTTTAATTTAGATGTACTGCTTACTGCAGCAATGAACAGTTCTTAATGCAATGCAAAGATAGATCACTGATGGCTTAGCATAAAACGCACTTCAATTATCAATATAATTGTTTATGATCAACTACGGTTTAATATCACAATCGTTATATTACAAAAATAAAACCAGAGTGAACATCAATGTGCCTTTTCCACAGTGGTGACAAGTGAGGACAGAGAAGGAATCGAGTAGTGAGCATTTGTGTGTTTTGGAAGCTTTGGAGAAAGAAGTTGGGGAGGTGTAATTGTTTCAAAATCTGCTGATATCTCCAGCCTGCCTTAGCTTTAAAGTTCACTTCTGTTTTCACTTTTTAAAATCAGAGCTAGATCAAACATTTTGGTGTTTAATTTTACCCCATCGTCTGTCAACTTCACTTTGATACATTTTAAAAGTATGTTTTAGGCCTAAGCTGTATTCAAACATATTGATGATTCCTTTTCATATCAGCTTTCTGTGATGTAGCTTTAAGAATAACAGTGTCTAATCTTGTCCCCAAAGAGTTGATGTGGCTGCAGCGTTTAAAGCCAACAGTGCAGGAGCTCATAGACCAACTACTGATCAAAAGATTAAAACTGGAACATTGGAAGTGTTTGCTTGTTTGGAATGAAAACCTGCAGCCACATTGGCTCTTTATCTACAAACAGGTCAGTAAACCAGTTTCCAAAACTAGTCCTGGTGGTGACCACTGACTGGCATTTTTGTGCTTGGTGACCTGAGTCAACTCATTAAGTAATTAACACACTTCAGAGGTGAAGTGTAGGGAAATAAAAAATGGGCAGAGCATGAAGTGACCAGGCCTTGGACTGAGTACCTGTGCATTAAACGCTTCAGACATCTGGTTCCTATCACCACTGCTGTGAACAATTAGATCTCTGCAAGTTTCTCTCCAGCGATGCATTTCACATTGAACCACTCTGGATGACATTGGTTAATCTTAAGATCTTAGCTTGTGGAGGTGTTAGACTGTTACCGGTCAAGAATGAGAAATGTTCACAGATGCTTTTAACATAGTTTATTATTCCTTCCTGAAATATAGCGATTCATACTACCTTCATTTGTGTAAACTACCTTTAATATAGTTGAGTCTCTATTCTCTGAGCTACAAGTTGAAAATCAAGCCTTTGGGGTTTGAATGTATATTTTGTTAGCCATTTCGCTGCACAAAAGTAAACTTGTCAGTTTCACCACGGTGTCAAATAAACATTTTAATACAAGCGAAACCTTCAGCCTGAGTGAGAAAAACGAAGCACTTTATGCAGCAAATTGTTGCTACTAAACAGGCATGTGCAGGGAGAGCTGCTGCCACTTTGGCCATAGTATCTAAGTCATATTTACTAGGGAGAATCTTTTTGGCAAGTCCCAACTTTCTGAGTTGAAGGTGTGTTACAAGTAAAAAAAATGATAGCAGATGTTTGTATTGTAATCTGGGTGTATTTTAGGTTTTCAGCAGCAACACATGAGCACATCTACTGACAGACTACTGACATGAGCAGTCTAAAACCATCACCCATCTAAAGAGTAACCTGTGATCTTGCTACAGTAATGCAAATTATACATGCGCTCTTTTAACAGAGAAGTGCCTGTAGTGTCAGGGCAGTTTTGCTCTACAAGAGGGGGGTTCTGAGATATTCTTCCTAAACTTACTAGAGTTTGGGTTGTTCCCCCTTTTGCCAAGTAGACGTTATTAATAAATCTCTGGCAACAAAGTGGACAGGCAGAGACAAATGAAACAGAGACAAACAAATAACAGAAGAGAAAAGAGAGAGAAAGAAACAATGGGGGGGGGGGGGCATTAGACAGCATGTATCATGATTAAACACTCTCAATAATGAAAACAATGGCAATGGCAACATGTCTACCTACATTTGCAACAATTAGTTAACAATTATATCTATGACTATTTCTCTACTCACCTTATATGAATCCGCCAACGTGTGACTGTTAATGCGGTTTGTCACTGGGAATCACTGGGAGTGGTGGTAGCCGGTGTGATGGTGCAGTCATTTTGTTTTTGACTAAGGCCACGTGCTTATGACTCCCAAAGTTATGTAGGAACTGCCAAGGAAGCAGATAAATCACTGCATTTGTAGACATCTCTTTCCATAAAGTCATTTCAGGAAGGAAGCACCCCTCTACCATCGTGACACAAGAATAAGACATTTGGTTATAAAAGAACACAGTAACATATTTGGTCACATACTGATACTATTTACACACATTTGTCATTCAATTCATAAAGTTTTTTTCCATTGTATCAGTTTTGAGTGGTTTACAGGGAGTTTTGCTTCCTGAGAGAGTGGCTTCATAGCAGCTGACCAGCTAGTCTAAAACAATGTTAGCATGGCTAATAAACAAATCTGTTTAACTCGCTGTATCTGTCACTCTCTCTCTCAGTCTTTCTAAATAGTGTTTAAAAAAATAGAACTCATCCATCAGAAATGTATTCAGCAATGTAATGTGTGTAGAAGTGTGTGGTTTAGGACACAGCTGTGGTAAACATTAGCATAAACAACGGGCAGTGTAATCAGTATGCAAACTAGCATCAGCTGCCCTGTGGAACAAAAATGCAGATGCACACTTTCTATCCACAACCTTTTTTTTTACAACCACACCTTCTCACTTCAAAACTCAAACTTTCACACCAAATGAGCAGCTCGAAGCTTTCAAAAATGTAAACACTATACACATCATTACACACTACAGCAAAACAATTGAAATCACAATTCTAAATTTGTGAGAAGGTTCTTTGTTTCATAACTGCTAATGCATATTTTTAGAAACTTTACAGTAAAGGATCTTCTTAGATCTCTGCAGAGGATTAGGCATTTAGATTAGTGAGTTTCATATGACGAGTATAAATCTATAGAAAATTCTGCATGTACACTACCGTAACACAACTCAAAGCAAAAACAGAATCTATTGCACACAACAGTACTCTTGAAAACATGATCAGGGTGTGAAGTTGTTTTATTTACTTCATTCACACCACACACACACCACAATCACTTTGCGGAATCATGTCGCTGAGCTGCATCGGGTCACATCACATCATCCACATCGCAGGCTATATTGTTTCTTGCCTGGCACAGCGGGAAAAACGCCCTGGAATGGCGAATCCATCCTTGGAAGGCCTCCACTGAGATGTCAACACAGGCCAGCTCCATTGCCCTTAGGAGGTTATTTCTAGTGTATGGCTGTCTGTCATAAACCTTCCATCTCCACGATGAGAAGAACTCCTCTATAGGCTTCAGGAAAGGGGAGTAGGGTGGTAGACAGACGTTTAAAGGTTACTGTTGGTGGTGAACCACTCTCTGATTTGGTTTGTTCTGTGGAAGCAGACATCCCAAATGATCACATAAATGTGATGTGCGGGCCCAGGATGGTGTTGTTGGCGATCCAGGAGGATGTCTTTTAGCTCCTCTACACTGTAAAAAATTACTCAGGAGGGTATTAAATACAACCTATGAAAATCAGTTACAGTTTACTTAAGTTTATGAGTTAGCAAACAAAATACAACATAATGGGTATATTCTACCTATA
>JBBIGC010000020.1:8659651-8673829 GCA_037576955.1 Lepidarchus adonis
GGATTAGGCATTTAGTGATTAGATTAGTGAGTTCCATATGAAGAGTATAAATCTATATAAAATTCTGCATGTTCACTACTGTAACATAACTCAATGCAAAAACGGAATCTATTGCACACAACAGTACTCTTGAAAACATGATCAGGGTAAAGTTTTTTTATTTACTTTATTCACACCACACACACACCACAATCACTCTGCGGCATCATGTCGCTGAGCTGCATTGGGCCACATCACCTCATCCACATCGCAGGCTATATTGTCTCTTGCCAGGCACATCGGGAAAAACACCCTGGAATGGCAAATCCAAACTTGGAAGTCCTCTACTGGGATGTCGACACAGGCCAGCTCCATTGCCCTAAGGAGGTTCTCTCTAGTGTATGGTTGTCTGTCATAAACCTTCCATCTCCACGATGAGAAGAACTCCTCTATAGGGGAGTAGGGTGGCAGACAGACAATTAAAAAGTGGTTACTGTTGGTGGTGAACCACTCTCTGATTTGGTTTGTTCTGTGGAAGTGGACATTGTCCCATAAATGTGATGTGTGGGCCCAGGATGGTGTTGTTGGTGGTCCAGGGGGATGTCTTTTAGCTCCTCTAGGAAGGTGAAGAGACAAGACCCAAGGACAGCATGCCGGTGGATAAGCCCTTCCGAACCCATGGTTACCCAATATTACAAAGAGTAATATTCCCCCCTGTTGGCCAGGAACCTCAGTGATGGCTCTTTAGCCAGTGATGTTAATGTCTCTTTGCCTTCGTTTCTGCAGGTTGAAGCCAGCCTCATCCAGGAAGAGGAACTCATGAGGTCTGGCCATCGCGTCCGACTGTAATATCCTCTGTGAAAATGTGAAAGTGCACAGAACAAGTCAATCAGGTAGCACAGCATTGTCCACATGGTCACTGAGCAACATGGTAGGTCCACTAACTGTACTGTGAACATGGATGTAAACCAATAGACTACTTTCACAGGCTTGTAAACTGTATTGTGACAAAGAAAGCAGTAGAGTACAATACCTGTTGTGTTGTCTGAGTGCCCTGATAATGGTGCCACGGTGAACCTTGCTTGCATCTCGTCCGTAATGATGGTGCGAGGTTGTCTTGCTCTCCCTCCTGGACCTTCTCCTCTCCCTTGTTGGCCTCCTCCTCTTCCTCGTTGGCCTGCTCCTTTTCCTCCTCTGATTTGAACTCCTTTTCCTCGTTGGCCTGCTCCTTTTCCTCCTCTGATTTGAACTTCACTTCCTCGTTGGCCTGCTCCTCACCCTCCTCTTCCTCATTGGTCCGCTCGTCTTCCTCCTCTGATTTGAACTCTTCCTCGTTGGCCTGCTCCTCTTCTTCCATGGCCAGCTCTTCTCCCTCCTCTGACTCAAATTGCTCTTCCCCTGTCTCTGCCTTCATCCATTGTGTTTGTTTGGAATCTTGTTTGTAATCACTCTGAACTTGCTTTTATACATATGGTCACAGCATTGGCAACAAGTGTCTTCAAGTTTGAGTCGTCGCAAGGGAAAATGTGTTTAGATTTATGAGAACGAAGGATTGTGTTTTGTGAATTGTGTGTTCATGTGAAATGTGTTTATGATATTATAAAATGATGGCTAGATTTAGTAAATGTGTTTAGACAACTGGTCATTTTGTTTAGAGGACTGGCTTTTGTGTTTTAGCATTTGAGAAAAACTGTAATATAGGCAATTTTATTTCCCTTTTGCTCCATACTGATATCATAGTTCAGTGACAGTTTCAGAAGTGCAAATCCGGCTGATTCTGGCTTAGCCTTTAATTGTCTCTTAGAATCCATTAAATGCAGAATTCATAAAAGCTCCAGTTAAACAAAGTGTTATATTCTATAACTAATATGACAAGGTGACTACGCAACTGTTGTGTGATCTAATTCAGTTTTCTTCCGTTCACTTCTAGCACATTTTATGGCAGTAATTTATTTTTGTCGTCTTTCAGCAACTTTAAGAATATGAAATATGTATTTCCCCAACGATAGGCTGTGACATATAGATCAATTTTACAAATTTGTGTATTGGACATGGAGCTATTGGACATTGACAGTGTAGTTCTTGCATAATGAAAGAATGTGGTCTGGTCTGATGAATCATGTTTTCTTTTACATCTTGTGGACAGACAGAAATGTTTTCTTCACTTACTGGGGAGGAAATGGCACAAGGATGTACTATAAGAAGAATGCCAACAGAGTCAATGTGGTGGGACATTTTGGGAAACATTGCCCTGGTTTTTATGTGGATGCTGCATTGACAAATAGCACCTACATAAAATTGCTGTAGACCAAGTACACTGCTTCATGCAATGGTTTTCTTTATTGGAAGGGGACACTTTCAGCAGAATAACGCACCCTAACACACTGCAAAACTGTTCAGTAATAGGTTATGGAGTCCAAGTTGTTGATGACTTGGGGTCAGGATCCAAAGCCCACCTTCAGAGGTCTAGTGGAGGCCAATGATCAGAACTGCTTTGCCACAAGGGGAATCTACACGATTTAGGCAGGTGATCTATCTAGTTTTGGAAGGACAGACTCACGCTCACTCTTGGGTTTTCACCTGATCAGTTTGTGTAAGTGCCATCGTATCTTCATAAAACTAATATTACAGCTGCCATGGCAAATCACAACAGTTTGTTGGACCATCAGGACACTATTTACTGATTCTCCAGTTTTAAAAGCCTGGTCCAGACAGATTTTTATATAGCATGTTTAACTGGCAGCTACGTGGATATGAGGAAACATTTCCCCAAAATATAGAGTTACAATTTGTAGTTTACAATAACAGACAGCGGTCAATTTGTTTACTCTATTTACCTCGTTCATCAAGGGTCAGAACCCCCACAAGACCACCAGTAAGCAATGACACTGACTCGGTGGTGTAATGTTAGTCTGTGTGAGTTTGTTTGTCCATTTCAGAGTCATAAGGAGAAATACAACAGGAATCCTGAGTCTTTATTCTCCATGGAGAATTCCTCCCTGTACACATAAACGCTTACAGACGTAAAGCACAGCAGATTTGTGTTTTCAGGGTCAATACTGCGCTTAATTAATATTTATGTCTAACGTATGTGAGGTAGTTAAGTCAGCATTGCGTTTGTAATGTCATTCCTGCAGACTAGCAAAACCCCTCCCCTATAAAAACCTGCTGTGGGGGTTCTGACTGAAAGGCAGGGGAGTCCAGTCAGAGGGCCGGGGTCCATTCCCCACCTTAAACACACTCAATAAACCTGGCAATTACAGGTGAGTTGAACCAGGTGTGTTTGATCAGGGAAATCACTGAACACTCCAGCACCGGATCCCTGCCTTACCTACACATTAACTGAACTGTGGGACCAACGCTAATCATCATCAATCACATCAATAAGATCAAGAGATCATATCTAAAATACTACAATCATTAAAATACTGTTTTCGTGAGCTTACTTCAGATTAAATGTTTGCTGCAAAGTCGTTTGTACTTCAGTTGTTGCTGTTTGTCCATTACCTCCCCAGGAGGACCGCGGATCCACAATCGCCTCCTCTCTGGCCTTTCTTCGCTAGATGGGATTCTGAAAAAATACAACCCAGGCTTTTCCCCTCCTCGGTTAGTACAGTCAATAACTTAGCTAAACAAAACTGTTAAAATAACAATTACATATAAAGTGAGGATAGGCTTTCGCCCTCCAGGTGGGCCGTCCCATAAGGATGTGACATCATGTGAATTGAATTTAATTGCTTTTAGCCATTTTGTATACATACTTAATATAAATACCCAAGCACAAAACGCTATTCCTGAGGGAAATAGTAAAGGAAAAAAACACCAGAAAGTACCAGAAGAGGGAGACATAACGTAATATGTCAAGCGTCTGGACACTTCACATGGGAAAACAAGTTCATAGGCCCAGAGAAGAGAGATTGAAGGGAGATTGAAGAAATAAATCCCTATTCATAAATGACCTGCATTTGCCACCCGTGTGTCAAAATACACACTTCTCACTGATTTAATGTGGCAAAAAATACAACTGTGGCTTATTTTATTTTTATTTCAGACATGGTAAAATAACATTCTGTAGTAAAGGCACAGAGGAATTCTAATGAACACAGTCACGGGGGAGCGGATAAATACAGCTGTCAGCGTAACTCAAAATGAACATACACTACAGGTGAATAATACATTGAATATGAATAATCCCACACAATGAATGCATGGGTGAGAGGAACACTGTACATAGACAACATTTACAACCTTTTTCTAGATAGCAGCACTGTACATTCAATAAATGAGTGTCATACATTCACACCCACAGATAAAGCATTTACACAAAGGCCCTAATGAAGACTGCAAGGAAAGTGTGAACACACTTCAACAGGATGGTTGTGTGTAGATTATTCTGATACTACATGTGTACACCTAAGCGCCACTGTTTCAAAGCCTGCATCCTTAAATATTTTGTGATTTATGTGATAGTATGGAATTAAATTGCTTAATTTCCAAAGTCAGGCACTTTCTGTCTTTGCTCTTTTCTCTTCTCAAAATACGTGACCATTGACAACACTATACAACACTAATCACAGTACAAGGTTTTTCAGCACTGTACTGAACATTTTCAGCATTATTTAATATAAAGGTCTGTGCCATTGGACTCACATACAAATTAAACTCATCCTTCATTTAAACGAACATAATTAGCATCAGGAGTGCTTAGAATGCAAACACTTAGGAGCCATCTTTCAGAGTGGTATTTGTTTTAGCTGACATAGTTTTGGAGGTAATTTCCCAAGTCGATTGTTTTTGGATGCAGTCCAGAGAAAGAGGTCAGGAATGAGAAACTCAAAGTATTCAGAGAGAGTCACGGCTGCGACCACACAGGAGAAATTACTCTGATGGATGGGGATTTGTCTTACAACTTATCTAGAATAATAATAATAATACAAAAACCTAATCGTTCTTTAACTAGACCTGTTTCTTCTTGGCTTATGGAAGAAGTCCCAGGTATTTGTTCTACATCAACGCACACAGACAGACACGCACTCTCCCTCTGTCCTGCAGAGCTGCAACCTGCCAGTGGCAATTCTTATGAACATCACTGAACATTGCTACATCATACACTCAAGCAATCCTTACACTCGAGGAATTCAAAAATGATATATTTAAAATATAATTTTATTACATTTGATCCTTCTTTTGCTTTCAGGTTGTCATTTTTCCTTTTAGAAAGGTTAGTATAGTGGTGAAAGCTTTAGACAAGAATTAAAAGAAGGATTCAGCAAAAAATAAAGACAATTTTGCCCCTTCTGTAGTTGATCAGTTAAGACATTTGGTGTCCAAATTTCGTTTCTTTAGGTTAGCACGGACGCTACAAGGCTAGAATTGCTAAACACCACAATAGTCAATCCACTGTTTTCTATAAAATCATCACAAAAACGTCTTTCAAAGTACACCCAGGTGCTGCTGAACACTGCAGGCAACCGCTAGACAACAACAGGCAACTCCCACTCAGGAGTGTTGGTCTACAATAAGTTTTTGTAATAATGACCATTATGAATAAAGAGGAATCAGTTCAGTCTTTTTTATGACTGTTTACCAGTCCTAGTGTTGTCTGAATTGGCTATAATCAGCACTCGTTCTTATAACTGTACCCTAAATCACATTGACAAGTCTGAGGTGCCTTAATGAAGACCTGGGTGCAGGGTTGAAAGCCATTTTGGTGATGTATCTTTATGGAAACCATTGATCATTGAACTTTATACAATAGCCTCATAGTTCTAGCATTAACTAAAGGAGCAACATATAGATTCCAAACATATCTTACCTGTTCAGTTATGTCTGGGGGAGTTGAACATTGTCTAAATGAGATTTTTTGCCAAACCCTTCCCTTTGCCAAACAAATACTCCTTTCTGAAATGTGTAACACCACTTGATAAAACAACATTGAAGATGAAAGCAAAACATCTTAAAGCCTCTATTAAAAGGTCTATAAGACCTACCAAGCATCAGTAGTGTCTGTAACACTCAAATGACTAGACTATTTACAGCACCAAATCCTTCTATGGCTTCTAATAACCAAAGTATGACAACAGATTGGGAAAACAAGAACATGCCATGACAACTGTACTGTGCAGTGGTCACAAAACAGACAACTGGAAAAAAACAAACCTAACCTTCAATGCCTGAAATGAGGACGCGGCATTAGAGTTGACAGTGTTTTGTTGTACGCGTGTGTATTCAAGTATTATCAGGAGAATAAAGTAAAAACTCTTCTATGAATACTATTATTCCCAAGACATTCTACATATATACTGTAGACACCATTCTGTAATACAGATAATACTGTAAGGTATTTTTTATAGTTGACCCATAAAGATGACATTTTTTACCTCTATAAAAGTTAATATATTTTGTACATGTGTTAGTAATTTCTGATGATTCAGTTCTGATGATTCGGGTCACTTTCTCTGTCCAAAAACCCTCATTTTTGCCCAACCCTTATGACAGGTGATGTGGGAGTCGGGTGAAAAAGATCAATGCTTTGTATACGGCCCCAGCATATTCTTCCAGGCTTTAAGGTTTTTGGTCAGTTTTCAGGTATTGCTACGGTCATCATGTGCAGTTCCTGATCGTATGTCAGAATACTTACCAGTAATCTGTATCTTTGCTTGCATTATAAACAAAAAAAGTCAACTTTCCTCGGTTTCAGTTGTTTTCTCACTGTGCATCTTGCTCACAACGCTCCAAACTCCAGTGCAAAGCATTTTCACGCTGGAATATTCTCAACAGGTCTACCCAAGCTGGCCAGAAACCATATTTTGGACAGATTTTTCCATTACTAACCACAACTTTGATTTTATGAGTGAGGTTTGAATTCATTTAGGTGGTTCATGTGCGATTTTGTTTTAGATTTTTGGTTTGTATCCATTGGACAGTCCAGTTCCAGGTCTTCCAAGGTTTTGCTTCAGTAATTAAAGTCTGAGTAAGGGTAGGTTTTGAAGACTTTATGAATCCATCCTGTGTAGTGGGCAACATTGATAAAAATGCCTGGTCGATTGTGTCGAGCACATCCTCTGCCATGGATACTCACACCCACTATGACTTTACTCCCCTTTTCATGACATACCAGTGGGCCACCGTAGTCTTTCTGTAGGAATTACAACGTATATCAAGTGTTATTGCAGTAATTAAATCTAAACAACTATTTACACATTAAAGGTGCTGTTCACTGTGGTAGTGCACTAAAAGGTCCATTGAGGAGATGTGATGGAATAATATATTTTAATTTTCTCACCTCACACACGCCTTCATCCTTCTTCCCACCAGCACATACTTTAGCATTGGTGATCTGAAGACTTCCCGAATGCAACAGGCGGCAGCGTTCATTGCTGACAATAGGCAGCTGAACACTTTTTAATGTTCCTTCATGTCCAGTATCTACAAATGTTTTCACATGGTTTATTATAATTACAGTGTATTATGATCAAAGTTAAGCAATCACTCAGTCTAGGTTAGGTGGTAATACTCACCTTTAGTTTCTCCCCATCCATATGTAGAACACATGATGCCTTCCTGTATTCTACAGCCTGCTACAGGCAGCTGGATGACCCTCACATGCTCAGTTATCAAAGCAGGTCTAATAGACATGGACACAGCAATATAATATGCTGACATTTAATAAGCTTTAAATATATCAAAAATACAATCATGAAAACATACTTTGAGTTTGTGATACTTGAAACTAGTTAAATGATTTTCAATTACCCTAATATCAAACAAGTACAGGTGGTCCTCACTTTGCGTCATACTCGAAATTTGTGGTTATGTCACTAGCTTTGGTTTTATAATGCACATACAGTATTAACTGTCAGATACGGTAGTAGAATGCAGTTGAACGGCTACTAAATGCTTTACGTTTATATACAAGTGAGCTGCGTGTAGGGACGGGAGAAAGAGGGGTTTGTGCTGTGCTGTGCTAATTTCCTGTGCTCTGTTTATTGCTGTTATTTATATGATGTTTATGTTTTATTCACCATTAGTGTTGAATATGAGCTCATGTAGGCTGGTGGGTGAGATGGGGGGTTAATAGTGCACTGTGCTAAGGCACCGTCAGTGTGGTCTTACCACAAGTCTCCTCTCCAATGTATTTACTGCTGTGGTGTGTGTTGAAGCATTAAAAAAGAGCATTTCTATCTGTTCTATCTGGAGCAACCATTTATAAATGCTTTACTGTAACATGAAACTGTTCATGCATGTTGCTGCTGTTAATAAAGAACACTGCTGTTCAATAAAGCCTCTGCATCATCATTACATGCATGAGTTCCAACTTAGGTCAAAATTCGAGTTACGTCACGTTCTGAGGAACCGAACCCTGATGTAACTCTAGGACCCCCTGTACTTACAATACAGAAAAAAAACTTCCATAATACTTATGACATTGGGATGTTTCAATTGCTACGGTATGAACTGAAATTTCTTACATGGCCAGTTGCAACAGGGCGAGTCCAGAACCTTCTGGGCCACAAACAACGTGAATGATCTTCCTTTCCTGCCTGCTCCAACTGCTCTCACTAGACCCATTCAGATGTGCAGAGCCAAGCCACACTCTGTACTCTGATAGGTCAGGGACACTGAGGAAGAGACAAAGGAATGTTTGCTGCCTGACATTAATCACTGTATTCATTTGGTTCACAAAGGCATTTATTTGAAGTCATGCATGTAAACTTCTTTCCATCTATAGTATATATTACAGAAACCAGGGAAGAGTTTGTAGTACCATTATCATATTAGCATCATCATTGCATTTTTTTCTGCATGTTATATTTTTAGGCTTGTGAAGGAATATGTACATTACCCCAATAAATCAACCAAAAATTCCTTCAGTAACTCTCTGGATTATATCTTCTCACTTGGGCATTTGGTAAGAATGTATGTATATGGGGTGCGTTAATATCTTTGGTCCCAAAGCATCAGTGGCTTGATTTGTTAAGTCAGATATGTAAGACAAATGATGAGAGATCTGGAGAAAGAGCCCTTT
Organism: Lepidarchus adonis; assembly: GCA_037576955.1. NCBI lineage: Eukaryota > Metazoa > Chordata > Actinopteri > Characiformes > Lepidarchidae > Lepidarchus > Lepidarchus adonis. The sequence continues at coordinate 8,668,659 of JBBIGC010000020.1, forward strand.
TGCCCTGAGAAACAGGAGGTCAAATGCAGGACATGATGTGCTTGTGTAACAGGGCTGTAGATAATTACCATGAGGAGAAGCACTCTCTGTCTGTCAGCACCCACTCCTCACGAACCAGAGAGCCTCCACACCAGTGAGTGGCCCTGAACAGATCAGCAGGACATGAGACTGAGAGCTATCCAAATGTGGCTAACATGACCTTCACACATTATAAAACACTTTGCACCAGGCAGATGTTTAAACGCATTTTACATATAATACAACATAGATCACTAAGCATTTCTGGAAGGGAATTTCCAGGGAGTTCAGGGATTGGGATGTTGCCACGGTACAAATGGCACATTGTATAAAAACAAGATTTAGAAAAGAAGGTCCCACACAGTGCAGCCAAGAGTATCAACATTTATTCCCACAACATTTACTGTGACCTGCTGTAAACATTTTAATAATTAAAAATAAACGTTCAGAGTTATTGTTAAGATACCCACCCTTTTTGTATGCTGACCATCCAACTGCCTTCTTTAATCGGTACTGGGCCCCCACCCACAATTCTCACTTGCTTATGAACAAAACAGGAGGTCTGTGGGACCTCGGCTAGCAAACAAAAAGCAAGAATCATTTACAATTCTATGAAAACTGTTAGCAGCATTCAGCTAAAACAACCTTTACATTAATACATATACCTTATTATATACAAAACATATAATTACCTTTTTGGAGAAGAGCATTTTGTAATGGTTCACCTGAAAAACACCAAAGGGAAATTTTATGAATAAACTATTACACATCTCTAATTTATTAGCTAACAATAAACTAATAAACATATGTTCTTGCTGTTTAAACTGTAGTTTCAGTGGGTTGTTTGAAATAACTGGGCATGTGGGACTGATTAAACTCACACTGACTGCACATGATGTATGATTATGAAGCACTTCTGCTCAGGTTATAGTGTGTAAGGGAATGTGGCAGAGACAGAGGAGGTGCTGACACCGAAATCCAGGTGGACCTCTCTTTAATTAAACAAAAACTTTTGTTTTAAAATGTGTGTGTGCATGTAGTTTTGAAAAATGACTGACTACATGCTATTTGTGTAAATGTAAATGTAATGCTCCAAATGCTGCTTCAGATCTCAAAAGCAACCAACACAGTGTACAGATAGTGTACTCTAATCTGAGATGATGCTCCTTTTAATCACCCTAAACACCCAGTACATGCCCAGTACATAATGTCCAGTTTTCACTTGTTTTAAATAAAACTGAAGGTATCTTCACATTAAAATGTTGTAATTCCACTTTATATTAAGCAATTACAATGGTCTTGTTCGTACCAAAACACTTAAGTTTTCTGTTTTTGTTTTTTTTTTACTTTGTAGACTCCTCCCCTTGCTCAGTCTTTAAATGTTATATACAGTAGATGTTGCTATGAAGGTGGTTGTCAGGAATTCTATTTAAGTTAGCTTTCAGACTAAATAGGCATAATGTTTCTGTTCAAGCCGCTGATACGTTGGTAGTTCTTTTAGTGCATGAATAGAATAGTCTTTCATGACAACCTATTTTTGCAGACAGTATTTCTTTGTTCTTCATTTAAATTAGATGTTTCAGGTGGTAAATTGACCATATTGTATTATTACTTTAACCATTTTTTATAATAATAATAATAATAATAATAATAATAATAATAATAATAATAATAATAATCATTATTATTGTTGTTGTTGTTGTTATTTAATGTTGTAAACAAGATAATTGATATTTTGATAGAAATGATGCCAGTGTCCAATTGTATGTGAAAAAGTGATATCAGGACATCTCTATAAACCACATTTAATAATGACATTACTACTAGTATTATAATTATTGACAGATATTAGTGTATACGACTATTTACAGTATGTATAAATGTACAACTTACAGAGCTTGATTGTGCAGTAATCCCAGGGGATGATAGAGCTGTTGGTGTAGCACCATGGCCCATGCTTGTCCTTGTCTGGATTCCTACAGAAATTTCCTTCCAGTTCTTCACTTTGTGTTACCACGTCTCGCTCTTTTCTAAAACCAGAAACATAAGATGTTAGCATGACATAAAAAAGACTATATTACGTTAGGACATTTAACACAGAAAACAAACTCTAGGATTACTTAAATAATAAAGTTAAAGTGGACAGTCTGAATATTTGTATGAATGTCCAATACAGAGTACATTTCTAAATTAATCAATTTCTATCCTCATAGTGAATCTAATTAGAATCAATTGGTTAAGAATTCCTGTTTTTAAACTAACCCTGTACTATCAAGTTGCGAGGTTGTCCCTCTCTGGTGTAACTAAGAAGCATTTGGCCTCAGTATTTCTCATGACATGACCTTTCACTCAGCTCTCCCACATTAACAGCCAGGAATCTTCCACATTCAGGGAACACCACTGTCAAAACACTGCAAATTTCCAGCAGGAATTCCATATAAGCAAGAAACCCAAACACTACAGAGAGGCCTGACAGGCTGGACATTTTTAATTTCCAAGCACCTTCACACCAGCATACCCTCTATGTCTGATGTTTTCCTGTGAGTGGCCTATGACCTGGCCATGGTGTCTGGTAGGGCGTAAACCAAACGACGAACCTGCACATCTTTGATGTGTGCATGGCAAGAGGTTTGGCTGCGGGAGGGCAGAGGTCAGTGCTGCTCCAGCTGGGGAAGTCTGCCTCTAATTCTTGGGGAATTAAGTCACTCCAACTGCCACACTTTAACATCAATTAGAGCTCTCTAAAACAGGGGTCATCCACTAAAATGTGTTTTTCTTCCTCAGAAAACTGCAAGAGGCTTATTTTCTCAAGCAAGACAAATACACCCTGACAATCCAGGGACCCTTGTGCTTTGTTTCACTGCCCTGTTGGGTCACTGCGGACAGGAGGAAAGTGAGCTTTGACCTGGAACTTGTTCATGAAAAAGGGAAGTTATTTAATGACACACATTTAAATCACACATTTCAGAGTCTGACAACAGAAAAGTCACCGGTGTTATGCTACACTACCTGTTTCAGTCAGAGACACACACAAACAAGCACACACACTGAAGTAGAATGGACCTAACCTTCGAATTAACTGACCAAATGGGCACTAGGTTTTTTATATAGTACGCTCAAGTTAAACCTGCGATCATATAGAAAACTCAAAACAGCATATAAGAAATGTGGAAAATAAGATAAGATAAGATAAGATAAGATAAGATAAGATAAGATAAGACAAGATAAACCTTTATTGTAAAATTCCACATCGTTACAGCAGCAGGACAGCAAACAGAGTATTAAGAAAAACAATAAGTAAGAAGTTGCAGGTATGATAAAGTACGGCAAAAATTAGAATAAAATAATAAGGTAATATACTATTACAAAAAATATAAGAAGTATTTATACAAATAAATAAGGCAAATGTAAGAGTAAAGGATGTAAAAAGTGTCGACCGTTCCGGGAGACAGGAAATATTGCACAGAAATTTTTTTGCACATGTTGCACAGATGAATATTGCACATAGAGAAAATGAATGCTTTTCCATGTGCCATCTTGCCTGTCCCATTAATTTTATTATAGACCTGTATCCTTGAACCAAACAACTAAATAGATCATTCATCTCATAAGCAGCACAGATGCATTATGAGACTGTCCTTGAGATCCTGCAATGAATAAAGTGTAGGACCCAGTTTCGTTTCCATGGGAACTAAGTGTACGTCAGGGACTGAAAAAGATGCGCCGTATGAACATACTGTAAATGTTTATTGTCCTGTCCTATTGTAAGGTGAGGAAAAGACATTGTGATATCCCTTGTGATTTGTATCTTAACATATCACTCTTCTGTCTTTAGGGTTATTTAGCATGAGATCTACTGTAAACTTGTGCTTGAAACTTCAGGTCAAGGTCTCACCTCTCAAAGTAATCTTTCCACGGAGCACAGGGTATGCCTGAACGAGTCTTTGTTTTCTTGCCTCTATATGTCTCCCCGATGCCTGTATAACACTCTGAAAAAAGAAAAAAGAAAAAAGAAGAACAGGGAAGTTGATTAAATAGACTGAAATATGTTATAGTGGACCCTATGCAAAAGCCTGATGTATATGTGTCAGTGTTCCTACTCAAATATTGAATATGCAACCATAAGCCTGTATGTCTGGTTCACACAGAGATGGTGGGGCTATGGGAACCACACAACAGCTCGCATTTCCCAATGGTACCTGAGCTTCTTATCCCAGTTGCCCCAGTCAGAACTGTGGCTAAATCAATTTTAGCATCAGCATCAAGTTCTCTCATGCAACGTCCCCCAGCCCCTGCCAGTTTCATGTAGCTGTCAATGGTTATTAATGTTTGAGTCATTCTGTCTCCCACACTGCTGTTTTCTAAGGAACTTGGACTACAGGGACCAGTCTGCACCAATGCCAAAAACCAGACATGGAAGAAAGAGAGCAAAAGATGCATCTTTTAAGAATTGCTGTACTAAAACAGACCTTATGTTTTGATCATAGAAATCAAAGGCCTAAAAATAATTTAAGCTAATATGTAAAAAATGCAAAAATCTCAAATCCATTACAGGAGATGTTCCAACATTTTTAAAAAGAAAAATCACAAAGAAAATATAAGGAAACAAGTGAAAAACCTTCCCACAGGAGTATAGTCTGTTACTGCAGCAAAGGGCCAATACATTCCCTTGATTTCAGAAGAAACTTTTGATAAGCAGATGCCTAATCTTTTGAACATATATAAGCATTCACAGAATATGGTTTAGTTGCACTTAACAAGAAATAGTAGTTGTAGTAGTAGTAGTTGCTGTAGTAGACCAAGACTGTTATAAATGTGGTGGGCATAAAATACTAGCAATAAATATACAACCTTAGATACATAATTTCTGGCATTAAAAGAAAACACACTAAATACAACAAACATATGCTTATTGCTCAGCAAATGGATCTCACCCTCAGGTTCAGCTGTTGTGGTTCCACAGCGTGGAATGTTCACACAAAAGGCCCACGAGACGTTAGGATCCGTAGTGAAACACCATGGGGCATGACGGCCATCAGGATTCCTGCAATAATTGTCCCGTAGGTCTCTGTAAATAAAGAGAGAGAGAGAGAGAGAGAGAGAGAGAGAGAGAGAGAGAGAGAGAGAGAGAGAGAGAGAGAGAGAGAAAAAAA
>JBBIGC010000020.1:8758262-8769336 GCA_037576955.1 Lepidarchus adonis
CACTTGTGTAATTACACAGGTCAAAATGTAACTTGATACACATGTGTAATAACATAAACCGAACTACTGTAATTCATGTGTAACAATGGCTACTTCCTTGGTAGTTACACTGTAGTTACATGCATTGTTAATGTGTAAATACACAGTAATTAGAGACACTTAATATAAAGTGTAACCAAAAATTATATTGAGTTCACCATCCCAAAGACAAAATGGACCATCCACACTACTTATCATAGGATGGAGGTGCATCTGATTTGCACAGGTGTGATGGTACCATTGACATAAACAGAGAGAGTCATATGCTGCCAAAAAGGTGACACCTTTCACCAGAAAGTCTGTGGTTATTTCAGCAAGTCAAAGCTATTTCTCATTGTGCATGTACTACAACAGCACGGTTTCGCACTCAAAATGTGTGAGCTTGACTAGCCTGCCAAAAGTCCAGATCTGTCTGTCTTCTGTTGAAAATGTATGATGGATCATGGAGCAGAGAACCAAACAACAGTGACCATGAGATGTTCAGTAGCTTAAATTATGTATCAAGCAAGAATAGGCAAAAATTCGACTTAACTGAAACAATGAGTCTGCTCAAAAGAGAATTAACAACTTAAAAACACTAATTCTTAATACCCAAGTAAGATCTTAAGATGAATATGTCATATATATACAGTATATATATACAAATACAAAGTTTGCTGTGTTTTAGATTTTTGTTAGTTGTTTCTATGGGTTATTGTAAGTATAATTCCAAGCATTTCACAAGTTTCACACTTAGAGAAGCCTTATAATCAAAAAAGAAATAAGACAACAAAAACAATGTGGAATAATGGATTAACAATGAATGCCAAATGAAAGCTAACGAGGTATGCCAAACTAGATTAGATTTTCATTATCAAGAAACGATGAAGAAGATTTACCTGATGATTTAAGAGTGACCCATTCAAAATGGAACATTAATAAAAAAACAAAAGCATCAGGATATGAAACGTTACAGAAAGATCGACTGTTTTCATCAAGACAGACTTTAAAATTGCAAATAGAAAATCAAATAACCTTGTGACCCTGAAGCACAGGGTAATTATGAAAATGAAAGTGAAAGAAGTGGTCGTGTCGTTAATAGTGCTCAGGCTTCCCCGGGGCTTTCAGACAGACAGCAGCCTTACATTCATGACTGGATTTCAGCGCTGTTTTCCATTCCCCTTGAGGAGGTTAGAGGAGTGATCCAATTACCTCCAAGGCATTACATCTGGCTTCATTATTTACATGGCATAATCATTAAACACTGCCACCAGCACTAGACAGGTAATGACTGGGAAAAGGCCCAGTCACCAGAATCATCTCCACATGATTACAACTATCATAACTCAGTAGAGGTGAATTTTACTGTAGCTTTACTTCAGCAATTAGGTCACTTCATTTACTTGTAACATGAAGGAACCCTCACTCTTAGACTAAGTAGCATAATGCCCTAGTAGTTTAGGAATCATATAGCAACATAATTATCTGTGCTCTTGACACCAATTATACTATATACATTTGTACCATTTAAGCACTTGCCTTCACTTTTATTATCAGGATGAACCCGAGGAGAAAATGTGAAAAACATGCAATAAATAAATAATGATTAACATGAATATTGTCCTTTTCCTGTTTAATCAACGTAGACTGTTCATCTTTATTCTTTTTTTGACAGAAAAAGTATAAGTACAATGAACCTTTCAGCAAACAATTTAAAAAAAAATTTTACATGTAAAAAATAAACTTCCATACATAAATGTAATTTTTGTCAAAATCTGATTTTCCATTTTTTGATTTCCCCATGATACATTATATGGAACTTTCATATGAGTCAGGTCTAATTCATGGAAGGAAGGAAGTTACTACAGACAATCATTTCCTGTATTTAGTAAAATAACATAAAACTTGAAGCACATTTATGTTCATCAACACGTCCTGAAACAACTGCACATTGGCTTCTATTTTAAGTGTGTTTTTAAGGCCACTGTGTTTTTAAAAACAGGAAAACATGTCACAATTATGGTCTGTGGTATTCAACAGAGGCAGCAGACTAAGATCAGACTGAAAAACATTAGCGTGAACTGCAGATTTACTATTCTGTCATTAGTCTTAAGACTCAGTATTCAGGAACTGTGGAGAGTGAAGAAAGAGTAGGTCCACACACTGACCCTTTGCAGTTTGAGAGCCTGCATGCGCTATAAGAGAGATTTAGGGTTATGGGCTTCACATATTTATGAATAGAGAAATGTGAGACTGACACGTAAACACACAGTGCAAGAGATGTCCACCCCCTCAGCCAGCCCCTATCATAAAGCCTGTGGCTACATTCACACTCATGCCCCTATTGACCACCTTCCTCCCTAATGAAGCTGCCGATAGGCTGAAACAGAGAGACAGATACTTTCCTCATGGCCCATTGCTGAGGTCAACCAGCCACTAGGCTGGAAATCAATGCACCAATCAGAATAGCCTGCTTTCTGTACACAATGCACCAATTTGCTTCCACATATTCACATCAGAGCTAAATTATGCTCAACACAGAAAAAAAGAGTATGCGCAACCATCTGATATCTCAATTAAAAATGAATCAGAATAACATGAGAGCAGAGTTCCTTTACCGGTCAAGTAATGTGATGCAAATTGAATTTATGGCTGAAAGGCAGAAGGAATTAATGTGTAGATTTAAGCTTGATGTTAATATATTACAATTCCAGCATAACAATCCTAAAGTGGGTATTAGAACAAAGAGTAAAACCAGTTAAAAACAGTCAAGTGACACTTTTAGTTCTAGGGTCATATGTATATAAACATCCATGCTGAATGTAAAGCAGTGCCTTGCTTTAATCATTTAAGTTTATAGTTTTTGTGGCCTTTTGTAAGTTACAACTTATCAAGTTTCTTCCATTTATATTATAATATATTGTTTCAATATTTCTTGAAGTATCATAATATTATGTTTTAGCTACAGAACTTGAATGAGAAAGAAATGGTTAATAGAAACTGTTCACTTCATTGTCCAGCAGGGGTGTAATCTCAGCCCACAACTCTATTCACTATACTGGGTTCATGATTCTCACAATATTTTGAGCTAGAACTGCAATGCAGAAGAACACGAGATGAAAGCTGTAGGCGACTAGGTTGTTGACTGGGGCAGATTGTTTGCAATGCAAACAGGCAGTTGCAACAGAATTCATAATTATTAGAATGCTTATCCTCCATTATGTACTGCAATATTTTACATTTTTGCATCTTAATGTCATAACATTTCATTGCATTGTAAACTACTGCTTTCTTGCTGCAGATTGGCAGCAGATCACTGAGTTTAGACCTATATTCTATAAGTTCACTTAGAAAAAACACCAAAATATAACATACAATTTTTAATGAAAGTTTTAAATAGAAATCACGTATGATAAAACAATGAATAACATCTAAACAATAATAATAATTGGTAATAAACAATTTTACTTCTCAATTTATAAGGGTACAGACCTCCTGTTGTTCGGACCTGTTTCTTGCCAACCAGCACACCCTGCTGGAGAAACTTCAGACTGCCAAATGTGAGCATTTCAAGCATAGGATTATTTTAGAAGATTAAGCAATATGATTACATTATTTTAAACATCTGTATTTATGCTTCTGTTCCTGTCAAGGATTTTAATTTTGATTCATCTTCACTCAAATCATAACATTACATATGTTATGATACAACACTTAACTGGACTCATTAAACTATCTTTGCTAGCAACAAATTACCTGGCCATCTGTTTAGTGCATACTTTAAAGTAACAGGTTTATGTAGGGAAAATGCTCAATGTTCAATTTGAATTGGTTTATCTAAGAATTGTGTTGCAAAGACAACCAAAAGCTATAGTTTCCTCATTCGGGGCCAAAAAAAAATTGCACATGGTGTAAAAACTGACATTGAATAAATACATGCAAGACAAGGAAAATGACAGCATAAAGAGATACAGTGGAAGAAATAATTATTTGACCCCTTACTGATTTTGTAAGTTTGCCTAGTTTGGCTATTTGCTTTGGGTCATTGTCATGCTGGAAGACCCATCCATGACCCATTTTCAGTGTCCTGGCAGAGGAAAAGAGGTTGACACTTAAGATTTTACAGTACGTGGCCTCATACATCCTTCTGTTGATGCAGTGAAGTTGTCCTGTGCCCTTAGCAGAGAAACACCCTCAAAGAATGATGTAGCCGTTCTTTGGGAATGAAGAACAGCCAACAGAGTACTCAATTTATGTTTGAACAAGCTGGATTGCTTGCTAGATTGATTTTACCAGCCCCTATCAGGGCTAATCTGTTACCGGTGTTTCCCCTAGAGGCTAGGATGTGCACAAGCATGAACCTGTGAGCGAGGCATGGTGGTGAATGGCGAGGCCCACAAGTCACCAATCTCTAAACTCATTACGGAGCGAGTGGGCCTGATCATCCACCACCAGCTCGCTCGCACAAACACAACACATCACCAATAATCAGCCCTCCTGCTGATTCTGCTCCTGTAACACACAGAACGTGAACAATAAGACATAACAGTAGAAATCTCCTCGCTTCCATGATGCACCTCTCCCACACAGCCACTAGCATCACCCCAAAACCATTACAATAATGTTTCCACCTCCATGCTTAACAGTGGGGATGGTGTTCTTGGGGTCATAGTCAGGCCTTTACATGTGCCTTCTTGAGCCGGGGGACTTTTAATACATTAGGGCGTAGTGTGTTGCCAGTGGTTTCCTTGGTGACTGTGGTCCCAACTGCCTTGAGATCATTAGCAAGCTTCCCCCATGTAGTTCTAGACTGATTGCTCACCTTTCTCATGATCATCCTCACCCCATGAGGTGAGATCTTTTGTGAAGCCCCAAAGAGTGTTGGATTGATGGTCATTTTTGCGTTTCTTTCATTTTTTATCAATTGCACCAGTCTTGCCCCTGACATCATTAGACAGCTCTTTGGTGTTGCCCGTGGTGGAGATGTCAGCGTCTGATTGATTGATTGATTGATTGAGTCTGTGAACAGGTGTCTTTTATACAGATGACTAGTGGATACAGGTGCCTTGTAATGAGGGTGACGAGTTGAAATTAAGAGTACCGTTCTGTGGGAGGCAGAACTCTTAATAGTTGGTAGGAGATCAAATACTTATTTCACTCAATGGAATGCAGTTTATGTATTTTAAATATTGTGATTTTCTGGGTTTTCTTTTTGATATTCTAACTCTGTCTGTTAAAATAAACCAACCATTAAAATTATTTACAACAAAGACATAAAACAGACATTTCAAAGTAAGAGTGGGAACAGTCATTAAAAATGACATTTTTCCAAGTTTTATTTTCGTTTCTAGCAAAATACTGTTTGTTCTTGGCTTCCTTTTTAAATTCTTTAAACCATTTTGGAACTCTGCTATATACTGGCCCTGAACTGTTTGGCTTACAGAGCGGTGACGATTGTGGCAGAGCTCACAGACTGCATGTGTCCTGCACAGCAGGCTGGGAATGCAAAGCCCACCAATTTGGTGCATCTGCCAATAGGCTGAATCCTGGTGCTTTAGAGTGGGTGGATTTATGGCATTGTGGCCAGCCTAACAGTGCTCTGGGGACTCATTCCCTCTTTCCAGTGGCCTTTCACAAAGGCCAAAACACACTGGCAGGGACAATAAAGACGACTCGGCTGGGTGCTTATTACTCTGTGACGTGCGGGTGCACTCATTCATCTAATGAGAGCAAATCCCCCACAGATCGCTTAACAAGTTAGAGATCAACTTCACACACGTGTGGTAACTCTCACCCTGAGCCAGGCTCCCCAAATTACTCAAACGCTCCAACAAGTTGCTGCAAAGGCAACAAGCGTCCAGAACTGGACCCAGCACAATTGTCTATAGTCTATCAAACACTTCTACTGCAGCGAATTACACAGCACTCCCTTAGAGAGAGTATGGGTACAGAATTCAGACAGAAAGGCTGAAAGGAAAACTGGTACAAATCCAACAAAGTTAAATTAAGATGAAGAATTTCCAATGAGGATCACTCAAAAACCTGTTAGTTCGGTGTGGAATATGTTTGGTATTTGATGTTCTCTAGAGGTCCAGGAGAAGCTAATGTCTGGGTGATGAAGGCTAAATAATTCATGTAGCATGAAAATGATGTATGAGTTATCATATTGTGTACATTAACACAAATGAATGTTTCCATGTTACATCAATTTAGCTGAGGCAGAAAGACCGCTGTAGATCATCATCGAAACTCTAACACTGGCTAGCTAGCTGGCTAATGTTATTTGATGGGCTTGCTATCGAAATATGTGTTGCAGATGGTAATGCAAAAAGTACAATTCTAGAACATGTGGATGTGTGCACAGTTTACGTTAACTGGCTAAAGAAAATGTTTTAATGAGGAAGGTAGTCTATAGAGAATGTACTGTACATGCAAAAATATTATTCAGGGGTTGAACAACACGCTGAGATCCACAACCCAATTTAATAATTTTATTAAAATGTATGTATAAATTGGTTCAAAGTTGACTAGTTGTCTACTCAAGCTGGTTACATCACTGCACCACAGCTACACATGCTACTAATAGAACTCCCCCAGTGAGTTTTTGTGTGTGGAAGTTTACTGTAATTATGCACATTAGATGAACATTAAAAAGATCACTCATACCATTTCAATAATATTGTAATGTATTAATCATTGAAAAATACTAAAATAAATTATCTCAGTGTGCACAAACTGTTGCACCCTCAGCATTACTGCTGTAAACTATGACATTTAAATTCCCCCATCTTAATAGTTGTTTGTGAGACAACATTTTAGAAGTTTCCAGCAAAGTGACAAGTGGAGAAGATACATCCAGGATTCTACACTATTAACACTACTTGAACTTGCTTGTTCTTCCATTTCCATTGAAGTTTTCAGAAAACTCATTTGATCTACTCATCAGAGACACACTGTCATTAAAGCAAAAAGAGGACATACCAGAACTATACTAAAGAATAAAAAATGCATTAGTTTCATAGTTAGTGAAGTGAGAGCGACTGTTTGTCATTTTGAACACACACCAAGATGTGACATCTTCATTTAATCCATTGCATGTGCAGCAGTGGGCAGCCACCAACAGTGCCCAGGGAGCAGTGAAGTGGGGATGGCACCCTGCTCAAGGGTCAGTACTTCCAGTTGCAAGGGCAAGGTCCTAACCCCTAGGGCACCATTGACCCATCATAGTTATTATTACTGAATAATAATCCTGGAGATTAAAACACTAAAAAAAATAATATTGTTATTATCATTATCATTATTATTATCATTATCATTATTATTAATAATATTAATAATAACAACAACAACAACAACAACAACAACAACAACAACAACAATAATACGAAGAAGAAGAAGAAGAAGAAGAAGAAGAAGAAGAAGAAGAAGAAGAAGAAGAATGAAGCCACAAAAATGTCATTGAAAACCATGTCAAATTCCCACTGACAGTGACTAATGAGAATCTAGTTATAACGTGGGTAAAGAGTATGAATCAAGCATTATGACAAAGAATTAAAAAACAATAAAAATATTATACAGATGTCATATGGATCCCGGTGGTCTTATTAACAGTTCTCAGTACACAGACTGGTTTGATGGGAGGGAGCTAATCCCAGGCACGGACAACAGCCTGGGATAATGCTCACACATGCAAACCCTTCTGTCACAACACATTTCAATATAGCCAGTGGAAAACGGTCATTAATGTTAAATTACTACACGAGCTTCAGACCATTCATTTATGAGTGCATCTGTAGCACATGTAATCTCTGAGGCCTTGAGACTGGGAATGATGTTGCTAATTGTGTTTGCATTTGGATTCTTGGAACAAAGCAAGACTCAATTAGGAAACCTACTTGCCTTCATCAGTCAACAGAGAAGAGGTGCTCCAGTCCAAACAATTACACCACTATGTGTGCTCCCATATGTGATATGTGATATTGTGCAACACAATAGTCATTATGCAAGATGCATTTTGATATTGCAGCAAAACATAGATAAAACAGTAACTTAACATAAATAGTTGGAGAGTAAATCACAATTCAATAATACATCAATTAATTATTTCCAATGCCTTAAAATTGGCAACGTTTGATTCAATACTGGGGTCTGCAGCAGTCAGTATGAAATATGATGGCATTTTACACAACCTGCCTTATTTCCTTCAACTCACAAATGCAAACCGCTTATTATTAAAGGTCAAATACAATACATCAGTCTATTCACTTCTCAGTACAAAACACAGCCCAAAATAAAATGAAGTCAAATTAACTGAGGAATGAAGACGCATCGATTTTTATATGTCACATCAATACACAGGAGTATGCAATATTATGGTTGATGAATCAATACAGATCGATACATTGTTATATTGAATATAATTCAATTGCCAGTTTAATAATTGTGATTAACACTCTCATTGTATTTTTTATTTACATAACTTAACTTTTAAAGAATAAGCTGAAGTATAGGAGTACTACAAATTGCTAATTATTATTATTATTATAAAATTATTATTTGTTCTTCAATTTGGTTCAAAATGGTGATGTCTTAATACAGCACATATTGTGGTAGGGTGAAAAGAAACATTAAGTTAATGTCAGATGTTAAGAATTTATTATTTAACAAATATAAAAATTAAAAACAAAAGCTGTTATATAGAGTGCAGTCTGGTGTGAAAATGCTTGTGGGAGAAAATGGAATAAAAAAAAAATATCAATACCATTTAGAACCTTAATATTTGTAAACATATTATTATATTGATTTAGTGGTGGATTATTTATCAATTTGTATCTTTTTATGTATTTTGTAGACCTTAATTTTGGTACATATGGCAAGGCAGGAATGGCAAGTTTACTTATATAGCACATTATCAAGCACATAGTCATTCATTATTCTATACAAGAATAAACGGAATGAGAAGAGAAATTAAAATAAGCAAAGAGAATATGTAAAAATATATATATATAAATATATAAACTATATAAAATAAAGGCAATAAAGTAGTATTAAAATTGAAACCACTTCCTTCATATGCCATAAGAGAGGATAAAGACGTACAGAGGTAGAATAGGCATAAATGTAAAACATAATAAAGATAAACAGAAAAATCAAAAAGATACAAAGCCATTGAGATTTTAAAAAATAAATATGCATAAAAGAAAAACAAAAAGTAAATACAAAATTATATTAAAAGCAACATTAATATGTCTACTCATCCTGTAGTTCACATGATGACCCTAGACCCCATTCTTCTAGCATCCCAACAGAAATGGGAAAGGAAGTCAGAGTTGCCCAGATGGCTGCAGGGATTCTTATAAATAATATACAGTCTCAATGTGGCACAAATATCATGATAAATACTTTTCACTAAAATTACAGTAAGATTGGTTATATTATACAATTTTGCTTCTTAGATCGCATATAAGGAGACACAAAACATACTGCTGTCCACTAAAGGTGCTATGTAACCAACCAGAAATAAGAACTTTTGTTGTTTCTTTTTCTTGAGATCCATGGTGTGGCTCAATAAATGTGTTGTCTCCTTTCATATACACATACATGCCTCAATACACCCGAAATACAATTTGCTCACACTGTGGTTATTGTGACACCTGAGCACAAACTGTGGGTTCATAAAACTGAGTGGTCAGGTGGGTAACTGTGATAAGCTCAAAAATCTTTATCTGGTGATTGTGTAATAATTGTGCCAGGCAACGCATAAATGCTTTTGCTGATATCCTACATTATGCTTGAATTAGTTTTTCCCTAGAGTTTCACTTACAAAATTTGTGTTGTTTTATGTAATAAAAATATAATTCACATTACTTTATTCACTTCTTTTTTATTGGGCCTTTAAGACCAATCTATATTTTAAAAAGGCTGTTCTGATTGGCTGTCATGCAAAATGTCTGTCCTTCATACAAGCTTGAGACACTTTATCGTGAATGGGTGGTCTATGGTGGGTCGTCTGCTGTCATCTGAATAGACCGATAAATGTGCAGGTTTTTGTGACATCACAAAAACAACTAATTAAAAACGATAAAACTGTTTTATAGCTCAGTTTCATGGAGGGACTGTGTAAACTGGGGTATAATTTACGTTTTTTAATTTAATTTACGTGGGGTACGTTTTTAATAATTGGTTCATGAAGTGTGCATCAATCTCTCTTTTTCCCTAATAGAGTGAGGAAAAAAAATGTTTTCCATTACAGGGCCTGTTAATATTTAACATTTCATTTCTTCTTAAGGAATTCTGAACCATTGCTATGGACTCAATAATGCTGAAACGTTCCCACGGTATAAAAAACTGCTGAAATATCCAAATCATGCAAAAACAATGCTGAGAGGTTGTGATATGATGATTAAATGTATATCTGCAGTGCTGCATGATGCTGTACTGCGTTGTGCAGTGCTGTTGTGTAGTCGTGGCAGATGAATCTGTGTGTTGTGTGAGGAAGCTTTCCTCTGGGCGGCTTTTTGATGTGAGGAATATTCACAGGAGGAAAAGCGGCAGCATCTGCTACGGACGCACTGCCTCTCTAATCAACCCTACTCATTTCTCACATGGGCTGAAGATACACACATACACACTCGCACATGCACGCATGAAGGTGCATGCCTTCTCTTTCTCTCACACACACACCCTCACCCGTCCAGACTGCTCTGTAATAAGGCTATGCTCCTTGATAAGCACACTTAATAGAGCGCTAGCGATATCGAATGAATGGCAGATGTTAGCAGTTAGATTAGGTAACAGAGAGAAGGTTGTAAAAAGACTTGAGTTAGCGTGAGCATATCAAAATTCCATGTGTAATGGCATTCTGGAAAATGTTGGACCACACACTACATTCCAGGCTCAGCTGGCAGCTGTAAGTTTACACTCCACTAACTGCTGGACTGCACCCCACCTTTCAGTAAGTTAGAGAACACATCATCCTGCTGGAAAGAGAGAGAGAGAGAGAGAGAGAGAGAGAGAGAGAGAGAGAGAGAGAGAGAGAGAGAGAGAGAGAGAGAGA
>JBBIGC010000020.1:8805887-8817272 GCA_037576955.1 Lepidarchus adonis
TAATTCATGTGTAACAATGGCTACTTCCTTAGTAGTTACACTGTAGTTACATGCACTGTTAATGTGTAACTACACAGTAATTAGAGACACAATATAAAGTGGGACCAGAACTTTCTTCTGATGATATATCTCTTTATATCTCTGTATAAATTGTAATATATTACTCCTAAAAGCTAATGAAAACTGATAAATGACTTGGAGGTGGGGATGACAGGGTGATGGGGGTTCCAAGAGGAAGGTCGAGTATGCTTTTGGTTCACTGAAGAGTCTTGTGGGTTTTTTTTAAGTCAAAAGCCAGTAACTAAGTTATCAAGCCAACAAGTGCTAATTAACTGGCTGCCTATTAAAAGTGTCTTGGCTGAATTAAACATTTCTTCATTTTTATTTTCAAACTATACATATTCATATTGAACACCATGTACTGATATAAAGACTTCTAGCTGTGTTAGCTCTACTTGGTAATATAATCTGATGAGATTTAATAATACAGGTCATCTACATTAATAAACCATGTTAATGTGTGCTAACCGTTAGCATCATCTTATTACATTTCATAGGTAGTGTTTGTTTTGTGAGTATGTGGTGTGTCTTTGCTTCTGAATTTCTTACCTGAATGGAGTGACCAGCTGGGTTGAGGCTGAAGCGGAACGTCTCATTGAAGGATGGCTCTCTGTCATGACGGCACACTCTCGTCTTTTTCTTTATGATCCGCTTCTGTGTCGCCACGTTAACCACATACAGCTTCACATACAAGTCTGCACAGGAAGACAACAGTAATAATGGTTTCTCATAACAATCTCTCATACTTAAGCACTGAATATCTCACACGGATTCATAACAAAAGCTTTTAAATGAACAATCTAAAACATGAACTTATAATATGAAGTTTTAATAATGCAACGACCTGAGAACTTTTGAGTAGCTGTAGTACTACAACCTGGCCTGCACGCTGCAGTGCAGGAACATCAGTAATCATGGTGTAAAGCCTTACTCTGCTTTACCAAGCCCTGTCTGAACCTTCTACAGTTTATCTCTTTTAAACTGCATCATTGTCTGGGTACTGATAGTTTCATTACCAGGTAGATGGTCAGGAGACTTGAACTTGTAGGTGATGTTTCTACACTGTAAAATCTCAAGGACCAGCTGTTCTCCTTCAGTCTTCATCTCTCTCTTCAGCGCCACCTTGATCTCCCCCATCATTTGGTTCTTATCTAATTGAAAATCCATGATGGTTGTGAGAAGGTCAATATGAGCTGGTAGTGCACACATGAAAAGATTTAAAATATTATTAGGACACATTTCATTTATTATGTAACTGCAACTTTGAGAAATTATGAAAAGAATTCCCTTTTAATGCTGTCTATTGACTATTTAACAAGCACCTCATGGAGTGAGTCGGCTAAACAGAGTGGGGAAAACACAAACAGAGCATGGGTTCTTCAGGACTGCGATCAGTTCTAAAATGTCAAATAAATGAAATACAGTTTGCAGTGACCTCTAGTGGATGGGTATTGTATTACAGTGTAAATGCCCATAGATAAACATCTTTTAGAAAATGTATTTATATAATCTATAAAACGTTGCATTATGCATTGAAATGAATCTGTTTTTTGAAGTGTATAAACACAAATGATTTTTTCCAGTGTCTAAAAAGTTCAAGTTTTACAAAATCCATTTAACTTTCAGGTAATGTTAAAAAAGAATGTTTCCATGGGCTATTTTTCAAAAGCCTTTTTCTCAGCAAGGTTACAGCCCACTGCCTGCCAGACTGGAGCCTGTCTCCTTTGCGGACACACACACACACACACACACACACACAGTGATGAATAATTCAGAAGTACAGGGCAGTGACACAGTGGCATGGTTATGGTAGAACAGAAGGAGGCGGCTGCCGTATCCGTTAGGCCGACAGTCTCCCAGCCTCATAAACAGCTTTCAGACATGTGCTAATTCAACCTCGGGGACACACCGGTCATGACAGAACCTTCCTGCATCAGGTGCCTCTGTGAAAATTTAGTGTATTACACACGGGGATGAATCAGCTTTATGATAATTTCCTGCTAAATCAATTACTCCCTGGGTGAGACAGTACATTCTCAACATCAGTTCTTCTTTTGCATACTATTATGAGACTAATTTATTCAGATTTGGTAAATAACATCTGATTTTGTTTAAACAGATATTAATGCTAAAACTCCAATTATTACAATATATTACAATAAAATGCAAAAAAAAAAGAAAATACGGTAATCTTTATTTTTGGGATGCTTACATGTGTATGTCCTGATGTTTGTAATCAGTCTGTCAACAGAAGCCTAAACCTTGCAACCTTTAGTCAGAGGATTGTATAGCCTGTGAACATTACTTTAATTTATATAATGTATTTTTTTTTGTTACAATCAGTTACAGTTACAAAATGTATGTTTTACATAGCAATTATTTATGTAGCTAGCTATACAGTCACTTAGATTTTGTCTTTATTTTTGCTGAAGTGCTAAGCTAATGCTAAGCTAGCAGGGTGTTAGCTTGGTGCTATATTCACAATTATTGTCAACATAACTGTAAGTACAGATATGTGAAGTTTGTAACAGGTGTGCAGGTAACAGTCTTTACTTTGTATATTTAAGTAAATGGATTAATTACAAATATTTATTGTAGTGTTAGCTTGTTAGCTTCCTGCTGTCTTAGCTTACTGTAGTTTAGTGTAAACTGGTCATAAAGAGTAGTGTTAAGTGATGTTTAACTGGTAGTTATTTGCATTTTTGGACATGCATTTCAGCTGATTTGCAAAAACATGCAGTTTTTAAGCTGTGATTATGCATTCACATTTGCATTCATATTTTTTTCAAAAGTTTATGTTTGTAAGATTTCTGTTCCTTCTGCACTTTCTGTTTTAACTTCACTTGTTTGACTACTGCAAACTGTGCGTTGTTAAATTTGAAACAGAAAATACACTTTCTTTGACTTGGCTAAAAACAAGATGGATATACATCTACTCTGCTGTGCTTCTGCCAGAATAGCTTTTTTGAATGAGGCAAAATATAAGGTAGTCAATCAGAACAGATGTCATTTACATACTCTTAAATGCACTAAAACAAAAGCTGTTTTACTCTTTAATGTCAATGATTTGTCAAACTGAATACATGTTCGCTGAGCTTACCTGAGCATAAGAAATGTTCAAACTGGTAAAATCAAATTTATTATATTAAATTTGGATTTTACATTGGATTACTGGCACTAATCAGTTATACTGGTTATAATCAGTTCTGGGGCATTTTTTATAATAAAACTTTCTAAATGTAGTTTCTGAACATCAGTAACTTAAATCCATATAAAAGGTTTAAACGACAGCCATGTAAATAATGAAATATAAAAAATACACAATGAGAGTGCTGTCCTGTCTCTGCTGAGAGGTGCTTCAGGAATTAGGAGCATCAGGAATCACCTATAGACTTCCATATGCTATCTTATCATTATCTGATTATACGAACAAGCAATAATAAAAGGGACTATAAGCCTCTTACTTTCAGAGTCAGGTAGAGTCTTCAGAGTGTCAGAGCCTTTCTTGTCCAGACCATTTGGAACGGTGCTCCTGATTGACAAAGGAGCATCAATCCATCAGCAAAGTCTTACAACTTTCACAGACATGCTGAGCAACTGATGCACCTAATGGAGGAATGTATCTCCTTGGCTAATGAATAATGAACTGTGCAGGGACCAAGATGAAAGAGTGCACTCACAGCTGAGGGACCTGGAAGATAGCACTGTCCACTGCATTAGTGCCTGTGCCATCCTCACTATCCAGGGTGTAGCCATCTCCCTCGTTCAGCCTGTGTCCTGTTCTATCTGCAAATGTGAAGAGACAGCCAGAGAGAGAGAGAGGAAGAAAAAGAGAGAGAGAGAGAAAGTGATAGAGAGAGAGAGAGAGAGAGAAAAAGAGGGAGAAACTATTAGTAATTACAAAAGGTGCTTGTTAGAATGGAATGCACTATCACTATCACTAACACTATCAAAGTCACTAATAACTTTTCTTTTTTTTAAAATAGCTAACTACCTTTTTCTTCAATACTTAATGACAAATTTACCAACTGAAATGTTCCAAAACTACATAAAATAATATGTAAGAAATAAATTGCATTGAAATGTACAATTTCTTTTCTCTTTAAAACTTTTTTTATTTAAAAGACACAAGGTTTTGTTGACAAAGGCATTTTGCAAGATAGGGCAAGAAAAGAATGGAGACCAAAATATAAAACTGGATTTCATATCCTTTAAGAAATCATTGCTAAATTACACTCTAAAACAGTGTTCAGTACGTTTAGGTTTCGACGTTTATTTCCCCCTCTTTAAAGTGTGTTACATGACTGATAAATCTATGTGCAAGTGTTAACTGAATTATAAACAGTTTTACTGTGTAAAGTTTAATTTCCACTAGGGAGGAGTCATGTGTCTCACCTCCTCAGTAGTGCTCCTCCATTGATGGCCAGCTGACTCGATACATGTGCTCTCATTGGCTGGTAGAAGTTGACTGAACAGTATGGAGTTGGACTTTTCCATAGAGTGTGTGGTTGTTCTCACATGAAACCAGCTTATGACTTTTACACACCACAGTCATGCTAACAAAAATATGGGTTTGACCTGGGTAGAGGTTTCATCAGCATGGGGTATTTGGGGAGTGTGAACCTGGCATGCTGCAGCTGTAAACGTGTATGGGGTTTTTCTAAGAAAGGTTCAATACAACATTAAACTGCATATGACTATGTTGCAATACTGAAGTATACACTTGAGGACTGAAGGAAATGCTACTACATGGAAAAGCACTGTCACATACTGAGGGGTTTACACATGCAGGAAATGTTAAAGCACCTCTGATCTGAAAATCCTGCACAGTTTATAGCTGTTTAACACTTTCCTAAAGCGCATTTATGATATTCGTGTCAAGAGGGGGAGCTCAACAGATGTTTATGTTTAAACGACTAGAAAATTTGTTAAAAATTACATTTAATTCTACAGGATTTTACACGGAGTCATGCATTAAAACAGCTTTATTTACTAAAATGATTGAATTCATTAAAGTTTAAAGTAATTTTATGAAAGCTTTGAAAGATTATTGGCCTTACACTCCTTTACAAGCCATATTATTATGCAGAACAATAGCTTTTTTCATAAGCACCTTTTAAATATTCACTATGGGAGTTGAATAAGGGTTACGTTTCTGGCAAGGGTTTTAAATGAGGGGTGTTTAATGAAAAGGAAAAGAAATGTAAAAGAGATTAAGTAGATAGGTAAGGACAGTAGGGAAAAGTGAAGAGAAGAGGAGGAAAGAGAGAGAGAGACAGTAGAGATAAGCTGTGCACTCATGTGTAGAAGTAAAGGTTACTTGGCTGGAGGCGGGCCTGCTGTACTGCTGCCTCGGCTGCAGCGATGGCATTGCCGGCATCCTCCAGGTGAGTCTGTGTGACGCTGCTTTTGCTCTGACTGCGTGAGGGGCCGTGGGAGCGCAGGTGCCCCTCGGAGGAAGACTTGGAGCTGCCAGGACTGCTGTGGGACTTCTCTATGGTGGGAACCTGAGTGTCTAAACACAGCAACATTTAATTCTGTAAGAGCCGACATGGTCATTTCCAATAAATGGAGATCCAGACTCAAATGTAATTTCAGACTAAAGATAATGTTTAAAAGTTAAAATACAAATCATGTACAAAATAACTGGGCTGATTAACTTACCGTCCCAAACCATGACACCATCTACTAAAAAGACCAATTTTTTTTAACACAAATCCCTTCATTTACCTCTGGCTCCACAATGCACTTGTTTAATAAGCACTGGCCTTCAATATCAATTTCTCAAGACATCACAGGTTGAACCCAGTTAACACACTCAGGTGGAACAATAAGAGGCCAAACCAGATAGACAGATACAGTGGTGCCTGAAACCCTTCATAAACATTTTTATATCAAACGTGATCTAAAATATAATCTGATTTTCAAATACTTCGTAAAATTAGATAAAGAAGAAGAAACCTAGTTAACAAATGATACAAAAATGTATATATTTGGTCATGTATTTATTGAAATAAAAAGATCCAATAACACACTTGTGTGTGGCAAAAGTAAGTGAACCCTTACGTTTAATATATAATTCAAAGACAAAATCTGAGTCTAGTGTTTTTAATTAATGGGATGACAATCAGACAACGGAAGACTATGTGTTTATTTAAATAACAGGGATCCAGCAAAGTTTATTATGGCTCAGACAAAGGAGATGTTGATCTCCAACAGTCAGTCAAAGTCCTGATTAATCTAACGGAAATGCTGTGGAAAGACCTAAAGTGAGCAGTTCATGTGAGGAAAACTCATGAGCATCTAAGAGGTGAAGCTGCTCTGTATGGAGGAATACAATTAAATACCTCTTAACCAATGTTTTTTTAAAAAGTAAAAGGTTAAATCACATACTGAAATCAAAGGTTCACTTACTTTTATTTTTTTTTCAATATACAGTAGCTCACAAAAGTTAATACATCCCTCACATTTTTGTAAATATTTTATTAGATCTTCTCATGGGACAATACTGAAGATATGACATTTTGATATAATGCAAAGTAGTCAGTGTAAAGCTTGTATAACTGTGTAAATTTGCTGTTGCCTCAAAATAACTCAAAACACAGGCAGTAATGTCTAAACCGCTGGCAACAAAAGTGAGTACACCACTAAGTGAAAATGTCCAAATTGTGCCCAATTAGACATTTCCCCTCCCTGGAGTGGAAAGCAGGTGTGTTAAATGTAGTGTTATCACTTTCGCAATCTCTCAAACTGGCCACTGGAATTTCATATAAATATATAGAAAAAGGAAAATGGTTCCTAAAACTTTCAACCACCACTGTAGATAAAAATGCCTTGGGTAATTTCACTTGTTTTGGATTCCTAATGAAGAAGTAGAAGAGGAAGCAGCCTTGCTATGTTGTCTGTAGGGACAATGTCACTAATATACGGGCAATGCTCTAGTTTGTGACTTCAGCAACATTTTCTAATTGCAAATTCTCCTCTCCTGATCTTCTGATCTCCTGAGAGGGTTTTCTGGCCTAGTGGCAATGGATGTGAAAGAATGAATGCAATTTCTTTCTTCATGTACAAACAATTTTTGTTCCATCCATCCATCCATCCATCCATTCATTTTCAAAACTGAATATCCATTTTGGTTCATGGGGAAGCTGGAGCTGATCCCAATTGACTATGGGCCAGAGCAGGGTGCACTCTGAACAGGAGCATATTTTGCTTATTTTTTCAGTACATTTACTTCTTCCCTCAATTTCAGTTTATTTCACTGTAGCACTTTGGGGAGAGTCACAAACAAAGTGGCCTCTGCATTTAACCCATCACACGTGCACACATGGAGCAGCAGGCAGTTTTGAACAGTGCCCGTGGAGCAGTTTAGAGGGATGGTACCTTTCACAAGGGAACCTCAGTGGTAAAGGGCTGGGACCTTAATCCAAAAACGTAAGGCCACTAGGCCACTACTGCCCACAGTATACGGGGGTTTATATGGTGCATTAAGTTTTTCTTTGTTTGATGCTTAAAGGCAAGTTTGCAAAGAAGTGATTTTAAGAAAAGAAAAAAGAAGGAAAAGACACCAAGACATAAATTTTTTTCGCATTTTCCGCAACTATTATTATGTATTTGCTCATAATGCAAAGATACGTAGACTTACTGTTTTTTTTAAAACATCACATATGCTGCGGTGACTCCAGAAATTAACCAATGACAAAAGAGTTTTGTAAATATAATGATTCCGAAGTAGCCAGGCAACCAGCCACACCTTGACATTATGTACACTGAAACATTACTTTACCAAAAGGGTCCAGTTCTCTCATTAGCACAGACTACATTATACACTGTTATCCGGGTTTATTGAATTGAATAATAGATATATTCAGTCTTCCTCTGCCACACTGCATTTACAGAATTCACCACCTGTAACCTGTAATTGAAAACTGGATAAACTCCTTCTTTTAGGTAAAAAAGTTGATCACAGCCACAGAAGTGGACATCCAATCTCTCAATATAGTTCTGGTTGATTTAAAAATAAACAGGATGTCCTGAAATGTTTACCTTTAGCGGGATCAGGGAAGATGCCATGGCTCCTGCTCTTGATGACGGAAGTCTTGGGGGATTGCTCGCTGCCAGGTTGCCCTCCTGTACCCCCAGGGCCACCTGATCCTCCAGGACCACCGTGGCCTCCCTGGCCACCCTGGCCTCCTTGGCCACCAGGTCCGCCTCCACTCTGTGGGGGATGACTCCTCCCATGGTGGATGCTTTCACTCTGTTCCTTTAAGGGGTGCCAGCGAGGCATGTTATCCAGCTGAGACGTGTTAGACAGATCGATCAGCACCTGTAACACATGACACGAGTTTCTCAGCAAACAGTGCAGTAAATGTTAATGGGGTCTGATATGACTTGCCCAATGTTTTTCCATCATCTAGAGAATGCTTATAAAATTGTTGCAGAGCAGAAGGAAGAAGCAGATAAAATGTTCATGTTCTTTGAGTGAATCATGCAAATAATGAGCTTTTGCACTGCCAAAAGTGTTTCCAGTGTCGATCAGAATGCTAGAAATTACTCACTTCTCCCAGGAAATCATTGGTGGAGTATCTATCATAATCCCACACTGTCACCTCCAGGGTTTTCCTCTTCAGCTGAGAGAGGAACAAAATCACACATCACATTAGTCACAGGACTGACAACATGCTCCCCAACACACATTTCTCATATATATATATATATATGCTTCCAAATTCCAAACTTTGCAAATAGAAGAATAATGATACAAATGTGTGACTCAATCAGTGGATTCAACCGAGTAACATTGCGGGTTAATTAAGTTGCACCACCACACCTGTCAGTTAAGCTATGTACTCAATAGCGTGTGTGTGCACGTGTGTGTGTGTGCGTGTAAATTTAAATTAAATCTAAAAAATGCCTCAGGTGAACTAAAATGGCAGGGGAAGAATAATTAACACATTCACCAGATTTGACAGTGAACAACAAAGCAGTAACAGTAACAGAAGTATTAATTCTACATGAACAAGTGGGCAATGAGCATAGTATATTGATAAGTATAGTCAATCAAATAGAATAGAATAGAATAAAACAGAACCTTATTCGAGCCTAAAGAAAACTTCCAGTTTAATCAACGTCTGTGGCCTGAGAATTCATACATAAACACAAATCCTCCAGAAGGACACACAGAGGACGTCTCTGGCTTAGTCCAACTAACTGCCAGAGAAACAAAGAATCTCTTGCTGTAAAACATCAGCCAGAGAACAGAGGCTCAAACCCTTTTCTTCTTTTCTCATGCACACAGAAGCATAGTCAGTCGCACAATGAGGCCATGTGGAGTTATGCATTGCTCAATAATCTCATTTGTTAATTGGTTTCTCTTTATCTGCTTTAGATTCTTTTACAGAATTCTGATGATGTTCATGGTTATAATTTTGCAGAAATATAATACATTCTAAGGGGTACAAACTTTCACCCAATGTGTTTTTAACATCAAATATTTGATCTATAAATTTTGTTTTATACTGTAGATCACATACATTTTCCTGTTTTTATATATGCAAAAATATTATTGTGCCATCTTTAATTATGCTTACCTGTTCCAGGTGAATGTTTTTATAGATGACAGTCTGGTTCCACTCAGGGTTCTGGGTCTTCTGCACATATTTAGTCCTCCTCTTGTTCTCAGCACTGTGATGGTATTAGGAGGAATTTTATTTTAATAATGTATTTATTTATTCATAACATCCATTTATTCTAACAAGTAGTTTGTAAATTAGGATAAACATCAAAAAGTTGTCATTTGTCAACCAATAGTCTGATATTTATTATAAATTGATATCTACTTTACATGATACAAGAGTTAAGTGATTTTAAAATTTCTTTTACACACCATAGTAAATGCAGATATGATAGGATAGTGCTTCACGGAAGCGATAGTGATGGAAATATTGTACTGATTGCAGATGGTTAATAAAGACATCACTAGATCACAGAATAAAACATGGAGCTATATTTCCCACATGCAGTTCTAGATAAAAGCTGAATTGTCATCAGTGCAAAACTAACATGTGAAAACTACAAAATGAGCATCACAAGCAAATACAGCAGGCTTTGAAAACAGCTTTTATTCTCCAAACATGTTGAGAAGAGGTTTTTAAAGAAGAGCTTCTCTTTCTAATTCATGATTTATGCATTAAAATGCCAAATGCATCAACAGTCAGGCTGCAGAGAGGTAGAGATGGTTGTGAGGTAGCTTTGATGATGATACATCTCAAACACAGGGCGGGCACTCAAAATTCAAATGAATGACAGTTCGATAATGAACGCAGAACCCAACACAATAAACGCACGTACATAAGCGCATACACACACACACTCACTCTCACACAAAGGAACGAAAGCAATTGACAGAAAGGAGAAGCGCCACGCTACCTTGCGTTCTGGACAACCATGACTTGGCTGAACCAATCCAGAGATTTGTTAGGAATGCAAAAGCAGACAGACAGACAAAAACCGTCAGAATCCAAGAAAAACAGACAAAGAAAAGAGAAAAAAAACATGAATACAGAGGAAGGGAAGTTGTTAGCATGAGCGCTCCAAAGTGTGTACGTGGAAACACACTCATAATGGAGCAGACTCCTGGTATCAGATAGAGGAGAAGTTGGGCAGGTAATGCAGCCTAATCTCATAAACACTCCAGATATGGCCATTAGGAGATAGCAGATATTCCATTACATGCCCGACACCGGAGGAGGCCATATTGATTTTGCTGCTTGTTGCCTCCACGGGCATCAAGCAGAGACACTAAAGTTCAGTTGCTGAATGGAGTGTAAGGAGAGTTAGGTTAAGTACATAAAGAGGTAACTCCACTTCCACCTTCCACCATTTCAGTGTTGTGTGCAAAGGTCAGCAGACCAGCCTGAGCAGAATACATTCAAACTGCAATTAGAAAATCAACAAAGTATTAACTTTCACAAAGCCCAAACTTTGGAATATGGATGTATGTCACTGTTTCATTCTGCTGCGCCCTAATTCTAATTTCCTCATGTTATTGTTGGATGGAATTTTGAAGATTTGGAAGATAATATTTTGTCTGAGAAATATTCCAATAAATCGAACTGGGAGAAAGAAGCACGAACATACACTGAAGGGAAGTGGAGTAGAAGGTCAAGAACATAAAACAACAAAAAAAAAAATATATATACATATATATTAGTAATTAAAATAATTAAAGGTTCAGCCATAGAACATAAAAAACAAAGACACACACACACACACACACACACACACACACACACACACACACACACACACACACACACACACACA
>JBBIGC010000020.1:8819134-8834827 GCA_037576955.1 Lepidarchus adonis
GTGTGTGTGTGTGTGTGTGTGTGTGTGTGTGTGTGTGTGTGTGTGTGTGTGTGTGTGTGTGTGTGTGTGTGAGTATGTGTGTAAGTATGTGTGTGTGTGTGTGGGTATGATTGAAGCAGTCCCTTTTTTATTTCTCCTTCCTCTGATAGTATTATCACCCTGTTGATCTGCAACCCAGTGCCTTTGCTGCAGTATCGCAATACAACAGCGGAAATAACTTTTAAGATGAACACCAGATGTTGCTGCAATCTAAAAGCAGATCAGCGCTCACATATTGCAAAGACAAAATAAATAACATATTGAGAGGCTACCGTGCATTGAATAGAAAATGATAATGCATCAAAATGCCGTATGTTTTCCCCTGGCTCTGCTAGAGAAAGCAAGACGTCTGCAAACTCACCAGCCTTTAGCTGAGATTGCAGCTCCAGCTGCTGTGGATGCTCTGAATCCAAGAGCATATTCAGGTCTCTAAAAAACAGCACAGCACAACAGTGATTAGTATATGGAATTTCACTTGATATTTTTTAGTAAAATGTTATTTTATGCAGATATTTATAAAATTAAAAAATGCAGTATCAGTATAAAGCATGGACATTTTTAAAATGGTTAATTTAAGTATTTCTGACATTTTAGAAGAACAATTACGAAAAAACGATGAAATAGTACATACAGAACTAAACAAGACTGAAAAGGATCAAAGAAAAATCAACCTCGGTTCAATTATGGCTTTTTAAATCATCTGTCAATCTTTGCCTGAATACACCTTTACACTCTGCAGGAAGCTTTATGAAGAGCCTTCAGTGACACAAACGTGGTTGAAGAAGATCTAACTGTGTATACTGAGACATATAACTATTGATCTTTATTGATATTTGTCTCACATTTTTTTTGCATTCATGCAGAAGCATTTATATTTAGGATGATGAATATTATGGAAATACATATTTACTAAGTGCTTTTGTGTTGTTTTAAGAAATAACTCTCTTAATTCTTCAAAGATCTAGAAGTACCATTCTTAATGCCTAGTGTAAAATATTATTATTAAATGAATAATTTTGAGAAGACTATGTGCTGTGAAAAAGTATCTTGTTTTTTTTTTTATATTTTACTCATTACATACTTATTACATGTGTGTGGCTGTTGAAACTTTTCAAAAATGTGTTTGATAACAGTTCATTCATGACCAATCCAATTACTTTTACACATCGGGCTAAATAGGTTTGGATAGTTTTTTTCCCTTTATAAATTAAATCATAATTATAAAACTGCATTTTGTATTATTTTGCATTATCATGTCTAATAATGATTTTTTTGACGATCTGAAACATGAGTTTCACAGTTGGGTAGAGGAACTGATGCATTTTAAAGGATATATATATAGTGCCCAAAGAACATATTGAACCTTTTTATGAAGAGTTTATAAACTTACAGAATAAAAAGTTTTTTTATTCTGGGGTTAGAAGAGTTAGTCTGCAATTATTAAGTTGCCATTATAGACAGTTATGATAGGTCTGTGAACATGCTAAAAATCAGCAACTCACAAGCGCACACATATCTCGGTTTCCCCACTCTGCTGCTGACCCACGATGCTTTGCACTTCCTCATAGGTCCTTCCAATCAGAGGGATTCCGTTCCACTCCAGGACCTGCATTCCTGTGGTGCACAAAGTAAAGCCGCCACAGGAGAATGCAGAGAGGACGGAGAAAAACACCCATTAAACCAGACATACAAACAATAAACTACACAGTAAAGCCACAAGAGATACGGCTTCTAAAGTGGACAAGAAATGAAGTAGGTGGTTAGGGCTTGGTGGTAAGATGGTGATATCATTATCATGATAAATCATTTCCCAGTATGTTATTCTGTGCAGAGACCTTTAGAGGGAGGAAGTGCCTTCTGCTACAAGCAAGAAAAGCGTTCTGACTACCAGGAGGGAAGGGTGGAGTGATTGCCAAACCAGTTGGCTTTTCATAGCAGGACACTATGGCAGCTTGAGCTTGAGCACCCTCCTTGCATGGACCCACTGACCGACTACATGGTTCAACGGGAGCTCCCTGGTGGTACAGCTGATTAAGATTTCACTCCAGTGTTGAGAGATCACAAAAACCAGTCCACACAATGGAGGCCAAATGTCAGATGTCGTCCTGTCTTGTCACGTGATTCTGTTTGTTTCATGTGCTTGTATTTTGAAAGTCTTCGTCATGTGTTTTTGCCCTTGTGTGTCACGTGTATGTCATGTGATCCTTCCCAGGTGTGTCTAGTCTGTTTAAAGTATTTAAGTTCAGTGTGTCTCAGTCTTGGTTGTGAGTCTTTGTCATAGTGTGACGTTGCTTTTGTTTTGGATGTCTTGTTCTGTGTTTCCTGATTAATGTAAATAGTTTGATGGTTAATAAAACCAAGTTGCCTTTTAACTCCCAAGTCTGCAGTTACTTCGAACCTCCCACGCGCTCGTCACAGCCAAAGTCTGTCCAGCTCAAGTGCAACCCCCATACTGCATTGGGGCATGTGTGTTTACTGCCTCAGATCGGTAAAATGCAAAGAGTACATTTCTCCATGCAGGACAATAAAGAATTCAAATGAAAACACTGTTAGAATTTAGTAATTCATAAACTTAGAGAGACAAGGAAAGCTGTCCATTATCTAGTGAATGTAGAAGGATGCAGGAGCACACACACACACACACACACACACACACACACACACACACACATCCTTTTAAATTAGTCTCCCTAAAAAGACACCCTATTCAATTAGAGAAAACCATGCGCCAGGAAAGAACAAGGACAATTAAAC
Source organism: Lepidarchus adonis (assembly GCA_037576955.1). NCBI lineage: Eukaryota > Metazoa > Chordata > Actinopteri > Characiformes > Lepidarchidae > Lepidarchus > Lepidarchus adonis. The sequence goes on from JBBIGC010000020.1 coordinate 8,821,928, forward strand.
GAGTGGAAGAAAAAGAGCTGAGAAATAGCACTGCAAACTCAACAACTCTCAGAGCCAACTCCTCGGCACTTACACAAATGAAAGCGAGTCTTCAGAAAGGCCTTTTGCTTACGAAGCTGTTCAGCAGCTGAGACAACAGAAGAACATCATTCACATGTCCGCTCTGCTCTAGCCCTTCATTTGTTGGTTCAGACAAAACGTTAAACCGCTCTAACGTGAGTTACACTATACCTGCAAAATCTGTTGGAATATACGTATTAAATATGAATTACTTGCATTCTGAAAACAGTGAGCTCAGTCTATTTTCTGCTTTCCCCTTCATATTGATATCAGTTAGTTGATCTAGAGCCTTTGCTGCAGAAATGCTCTCACATTACAACTGGGGAAATGAGTTTGATGCTTTAGTAATCTAAAACAGATCAGTGCTCAAATATTGCAAAGACAAAATAACACTGAAGTACTATTGTGCATTAAATGAAAAATATAATATTAGAATCTTTACTTAAAAGCATGCAAATCTCAACAGCCACTAAAATACAATAAATTCTGTAGTATTCATTTGCTGTGTAAAAATAAACATTTAACTTTGTGATCTAATGATGAAAACGGTAGCATTAAAGGTGACTCCTGGTGTTGATAACCCTTCGAAATTCTAAACCTGAGCACCATGGGCTCTCTGGCACTGTCCCAAAGGCCATAGCAAGCTCAGTGCAGCTCTGTATGTGTAAGACAGGCTTATACAGAGTGACAGGAGATGCTGACTTCGCTAGAGTCCACAGGGACAACACAGCACACTAGTCAGAAATGAGAAATGTCTGCTTAAATTAGATGCATCAGCTTGAAAAGTCGCCAAGTGTGTTTGTTCTTAGCAATTAAGAACAGGCCTGATAATGTGTAATAATAATAAAAACACATGGTGATAGAGTTGTTCTTTAAAATGACCAAAATGACCAAAATATCACCTAAAAAAACTATAAGCCTAAGCAAAAAAATCACTGTTGTCAGCATATTGGCCATTGCCCAGTTCCCTTAGCCACGGCACTGTCATGTGAATGTAAAAATCTCACCTTCTACAACCTTGCCTGTCCGCTCAGCAGTGCCTCCAGCCGATACTTTAGCGATGTATGCGCCAATCTCTCTGTTAGTGCCTGGAATTTCCTTTCCTCCCACCACTCGGATCCCCAACCCGCTCCCTAGTAATATAAAGCACACAGTCTGGGTAGGTGTTTTGCCCATTTTATGTGAATTGCACACTGATTACTTTTACTAATCTATGTATCTGTACGGGGTTCCTCAAGTTACGTCGCACTCGACCTACGACAATTTGTGGTTACATTGCTATCTCCTTAAAAAACTTTTTTTTACTGCATTTGTGCTCCAAGGGATTTGACATGTTTCTTAAAGAGCAATGCATTGTGGACTATGTAGTTTCTGGTGCAGGAAATAAGGTGGGTAATACAGGTGGAAAAGAGGTGGAAAGAGAGTTGCTATCTGGGACTAGCCGGCGAGCATATGAGTTGGTAGCACGACGGTAGTGAAACGCAGTTAAACACTAAATGCTTCGCGGTAATACAGCGAGAGAGACTAGTGTTAGCTGTATGCGTGCTATGTTGCACTTCCATGTTGTTGTGGAATTTGGCATGTTTCATGAGGAGCAAAGCATTGTGAACTATGTAGTGTCTGGTGCAAGAAAAAAGACAGAAATTAGGTGGATAAGATGGGTGGAAAATAGTTGGGTAAAAAGGGTGTAAATTAGGTGTAAAGAGTTGCGTTCTGGGAGCGTATATAAAGTAGTAGAACACAGTTGAATACCTATTAAATGCTTTACGGTAATACGGCGAGAGAGACTGGTGTCTATATGCACAAGTTCTGACTTATGCTTCACTCGGAGGAACGAAACCCCGAACGTAACTTGAATTTCTTAGCTTAAGGCTCTGAGAGTAAACTGTAACTACTGCTGAAGGATTGAGCGTAGGAAGGAACTATACCTGACACAGTGTGGTCTTTAAGGTCCCTCTGTAGTTTGATGCGAGTGTGGGGAAAAGGATAATGCATAGCTTTCACCTGCAACACAGCACATCATATTTTTCTAATGAATAACACTTCTGGTGAACAACCAATTATTTTTTTAAAGATTTTTGTTCAGTCCTTAACTTAAATAAACATAAAACATAAATAAACAAACAAGTAAAACATTTACGAATAAATAAAAACATTTAAAAGCACTGTTATATTTTTATATGCTAGTCTTACTGTTGTTGCTATTTACATACCTATGCATGCAAGTAAACAAATTAACCATTGTCTATTGTTTTGGCAGTCTTAACTATTCCTATGAAAATGAAATAGAATACTTTGAATGAATTTACAATTACCTATCGTCAGGGGCAACAGCAACACTCTAGGGTTCGAAGCCAATTGACTTGGCCAAATATAAACATCTTGTGCAGCAGTTAAATACCTTGGTGTGATTATTGAGCCCAGTCTTTCATTTGAAGTCCATGTAGATACTACTAGGACTGCCTTATTTCATCTCACAAATATTGCTAAGGTAAGGAATGCAATGTGAAGCACATTATCCAGAAAAAAAACTAGTTCACATTTTTGTTGCCTCTAGATTCAAATATTGTAATGCTTTACTCTATAGATTTACTAGTAGGTCCATAAACAAGCTCTTGGTCCCTTATGATCTAAATAAAAAGGTGCAGGCTTTTTGCTGATACCACATGGTGTAAAGTTCACAATAGAGGCCAGAGCTTTCTCTCATAAAGCCCCACCTAATAATCTTCCAAATATTGTTCAGGACTCTGACACAATCTCAATATTTATGTTTAGTCAGGTTTTCTGTTAGTTTGAGACAGATCAGGGGCATTTCAGCAACTGAGCAACTGAGATGTTTGGATGCTGTCACACCCGAGTTTGACATTTTCACTCTAGTTTGTTGATGGTCAAGTGGTTTGGTCAAGTATGCTCTAATGTCTGTGCTACCTCCTGGCTCTCCCCTTTAGCTGTGCTGTTATAGAGAGTCTTGCCGGAGCTCCTGCATGCACTAAGATCACAATGTCTTCCGTTCTTAATCACTTGTTACATTGAACATCCTTAACAGGCTCTCTCTCTCTCTCTCTCTCCTTGCCTCTGTTGCCCTTGGTGTGCTCATTAGGGGCTTAGACCCTTATCCTGCAAAGTTGCTTTGTGACACAGTCACTTGTAAAATGGCGTTGAGATTTTTTGGAGTCAGTTGATGACTGTGTGAGCTGCTTTTACTATATAAGTGTGTAACACATTACCTGTCTTCTGTCATGTCCTGACCGTGGTCCTCCACGGCCCTCACGCGGTTTATCAAACCAGTCTGTCTCTTCATGCTGCAAATGGTAGGCTTTAAAAGGAAACAGTGAAAAGAGTGACAAATGCACTACTGTATTCATTCAGCTTAAATATGTCCCATTCCACCACCTTTTTTTCTACAATATGAAGAGGTATATTCTAGATATATTTTGCTTGTCCTGGCATACAGTAATTCATTCATATGGCCTGATCTTTTAGGAAATAGTAGGTAAATAGTCATAGTAAGAGGTGTGTGCCATTAGAGCAGTGGACTGAGACACAGCTAAAGGTATACATACAGGACATTTATGTCTTTGCATGCACATTTTGTCATTTACAAAGGGCTTGTCCACACATCATGCACTGATAGTGGGACAGAGAACTGCTGTGGCTTCAAACCAGAGCAGACACACAAACAACGACGACAATGAGATGCCTTATCCACACTTCACTAGATTCACAAATAAGCTTCTGTATCTCAACCATGTGAGCTGGAATTTTACTTACAGGTAATGAGCACAATGCTGTGTAAAAACAAAACACTCCAAAGCACTACACCAATCGTGAAGTACCTACTAGCATAACACTATCTGCATTACCTCGAATTTACTATTTAAATACCTGTAAATTACTATAAACACATATTCTAAAAGAAAATAGCCTGTCCCCTAGACTTATGCAAGAATATGCATGCCTGGTTATCATATCCTTCTTAAGCTGACAAGGAAAACACGTGATGAAAGTTTAGGAATTTTTTAACAATTCTAATGAAACCAAAGTAAAACATTTTTATTAAAATTAACTGAAGTCAGTTGTAAGGTTTTGGCTGATCAACATGGTGTATATTCTTAATATAATCTTTTCTTATTTGATGCCTGCAATACAATAAATACTAAATACATCTGCAAGTTGAGACAGCAGCAACATAAGAGTGAAATATTTATAAAATATGCAATTTACACAGTTCTTTAAACATTAAGCAGGTAAACTGGTACCAGATCAAAGGCTCCAAAAGCAAATATATTGCATAGCTCACAACTCTGTGCCAAACCTCAAGAGAGAACTATCAATAAGTTTAAAAAAAACCTAAAAAGGATTTAGGTCTTTTTATCAACAATTAATAATACACTGAAGAGATTAAAGAAATGTTAGGGGAATATCTGTATGTGTAGAGCAAGGCCAGAAATTACTTTCATAATCTGTGAGCACTGTATAATAAACTGTCATGCTCCTGTGAATAATAGTCACATGAGATAATGAACGCTTCAGAAATCTGTTGGTTCAGTCTGTTGGTGTTTTAAGAAATGTATCCTAAAACTTTATTATTCTAACCTGAAAGCCATACATATTATCTATTTAGAAATCCAGAATTGACTGGATCTGGGTTCATCTCAGATGGATGGAAAGGCAATGGAAATTTGTGTTTTGGTCATATGAGTACAGATTTCTTGTCTTTCTTGAAAAACAGATGTCAGTTTCACCATCCAAAAACAAAATTATCAATCTAGACTGTTATCAAGTGAAAGGTGCAAAAGGAAACATTTGTCATGGAATGGAGGCACATCAGTGGCCACAGCATGGGTGACTTATTGGCTTATGTTGGAATTTTAGATTTTAGAGTCATATGTTGCTTTCAAGGCAATGTCTTTTCTTGGGAAGTCCATGCTTATAATCTGATAAGCTGATAATCTGTCTCCTGCTAAAAGAATGGGCAAAAATTCCACTTGCCATAATTACTCTTTAATTCAAAATAATTTTAAAAAATGTGTTGCAGACATCACATTTTAAATAAATTTATATATTGTAGGGGAGAGATTGGCACAATTTAATGAACAATAATAACCTCAATATTTTACATAGTTAATGAGGTTTAAGCAGTATGTGTTTGGTTGTCTTGTACTTTCATAGCATCCTCATCTAAAGCTTTTGACTGCAATTGTGCTTTAAAGATTCTCTGTGAAAATTATATATTTTTACTGCACTAGAGTCACTTTCTCGGTGACTGTAACAGCACTGTAACAGTTTAAAAGCATAGAAACATTATTTGGAAATGTTCACACAAATTCACAGGGTAAATATACATCAATACACATTAATTTTTTTTATTGTGTCTGCACCATGCCTGTTGTGTCATTTGCACACACTCTGCTTTATAATGAATCATCCATAAACAGTTGGGGTTGATTTGCTGCCTTAGGGACTCAATATAACAAAATATATATATATAAAAAAATCTTAATTAAATTTGAAACAAATATTTAAACAAACAAATTATATATGTATATATAATTATATGTAATAACACCTTTATATATAAGTATATATAGTTAGTATGCAGCTCCTATATACTGATACGTTATTTAGTTTTTAAGCACTGTTTACTTTGAAGGTTGTTTTATTAAAATTTATTTTTTTACTTTGATAATGGTTTCACTGAAGCCGCAGTACGTTTACTTGAGTATAGCTTTAGACTACTATTCCTATAATACACAAAAGCATTTTTATTTCATAAAACTAAAATAACCCTTAATATATCAAACTCCTTGAATTCAAAACCCAGTAACTTTAGCTGGCAGTAGCATTCAGTCTTAAACATTTTTTTTATGTTCAGCAGTATGTTCTTTCCTTCACTAGTATGAGGATGCATCAATCATGCTGTGAACTCATGACTCTTTGATGGACTGAACTGAAACTTCACACTGAGATTCCAACATGCCATTGTCATGGTAAAACACGTATGTAGGCATGTAGCATGTGTCTCTGTCAATATGATAACGTCATGTCAGAGTTACCTAGTGCAGCATATGAACATGAACATCAGGATGGGGCTGAGGTGCACCACAGAGATATGCCCATCACTCAAGACTATGGCACGCATGGGGCGAGTTGATTTATGCTTAATGAGATTTTGAATGCCATTGTGCAACAACTCTCACCTTCTACTTTCCAGTTAGGACCTCCTGTTGTGATGCAAACATTGTATTTCAGTATAAATGCTTAAAATTAAGACCTATTCAACACTTTTAGTGAGAACTATTTTGACTTACAGTATGTTTACCCAAAGTGTAGATTTGACAGTATAGTACAAATACTTTAATGGTCCCCAGTACTGTATTCAGTTCTTTCTGTGCAGTAAAATTCAATGTTTTACTAGTGGCAAACACACCCAACACTGTGTTGGCAGACATGTTTAATGCTTTTTTATTAGAGCTGGCATGATGACAAAACACACAGTTGCCTATTTTGCAGAATATTACTTGATTAAACTGCAGGTCATTTGAAGTTACTAAAGGCAGTTTGTTTAACACAGTTGAAGTAAACAGCTACTTTATATCACACCCGTAGTAAAAATATAGCAGACTGTATGTTAACAAATGGCTATTACAACTGTTCAATTCATGCCAGCCCTTATTGTTGTAGTGTATGTGAAAAGAAAGCCTTCTTTGAAACACAGGAATGTTTTCTACTGTTGCTAAACTGATACATCCCTAAACTCTTTCAAAGAAGTCATATGCCACAGGTTAGGTAATTGTGTATTATTAGGTTGCTGAAATAATGAGTGGTGTAGTGAGGTAGATTTAAGTAATGGTAAAAGCGATGACATACTATATTATAGTTGCATTCTATTTTAAAGCAAGGATGTGAAGGCTGATTTATAGAATACAACTACAGTAATACTCTACCGTATCTGATACTCTCATGACAGAGCCTGGGATCACTTCTGTGCAAAACCATCAGGGGGTGATTAAATGCTGCAAACCAAATCATATTCACAATCTTAAAACTGCTTTGGGTTGAGTTGTGTATTGTAGTTTTGCCAGGGTTTCATGGTGCAAAACTAATTCTTATGGTTCAATAAGTCCATACAAAATAGTTTAGTATCACACGTTTGTCACAGACAATCACTGCAAGATCACTACTTCAACGTTCCTCTTTAATACATATGTTCTTCAGGACACAGATTTAGACTTAGCTCTAGACTACATATCATTTCCTGCAACAAATCACCAAACAAATTCCCACAGGACACATTTTAGTCATTGTATCTTCTTAGAAATTAATTCCAATCTACTTTAATAATTTAGTAAACGAACCACAGACACATTTTAGTGTTTGTGTAAATTAGCTAATTTCTTTTAGCTAATTTAGATATTTGTTTTAAATAAAAAGTTTTCATACTAAAATATAGCAGACTAATGGTATTTTGCATTACAGGGTGAACTAAAAGAATTGTCCTAAATGTAATTGAAGTGCATGTGAACATCAAGAGGCATCATGTACATAAATGCACTGTAAACTCGCATGCAAAGACTAAATTTCAACTGCAGTCCAAGCACAACATTCAAGTTAATGATTACTCAAAAAGCCATGCAGTACAGAGAAAGCATATTTATCTTTATTAAAATAAATTATGCAGTGTTTTCTAGTCACACTGGAATTAAACTTAGTCTTGGTTTAATTTACATTGTCTATTGGAATTCTAAACCAGAAATCAATTTACTGACTAAGCTTAATCAGTGTCTAGAAAGCCTGTTCAAATCCATGCATCCGTATTAACATGCAATGAAAGAAAAATAATAAAAGTCAAAATAATTAGGAAAAATGAAACAGTACAATTTTAGGATAGTGAATGTAGTGTCTATTGAAAATTAATCCACAAACAGGATCTGTTCTACACGAAAAAACAAAATGATATAATCAATAACATTTTGCAACTTTTTCATCAAATTTATTATAGAGGCCATACATGACTGTCATATTCATTCTTACATTTTGTCCTTCTGAAAAGGTTTATATACTTAAGTGCTGAAATGCCAGCCAGTAAAGACTGGATACTCTAAACTATTTATTATATTTTAAATTCTACTGTTAGACATGCCACCTAAAAGTTCCAAAAGACTACAATTTATGCCTTATTCTCAAAAATATGTGCATCAGTTCTGTTGTATTATTACAACACATCCATAATAACTACAGTATCCACAGTCTCAAAGGGTATTCTGATTGTAAGCAGAATGCATTCCCTTCTAAACATCCAGCACATCCCTGATGAGGCACGTAATACATAATTAGAGATCATTAGTATGAGCATTTTATGTAAAAGACAGAAACCTGTTTGCATTCTTGCTATAATGCTTCTAAGAAAGAATGAGAAGTTAACTGAGTAATGTGAGTAGCATGCAAATGTACTAGGGTTAAAAATGTACATTCACTCTTTTATACATATTAATATTTTATGTATAAGATAAATGAAGAGGAACAGAAAGGAAGACATTTTTGTCATGCACATGTACAATAAAGCACCAGGCCCTTCTAAAACAAAACAGGAAAATAATTACCAAAAGACAAACGGATTTGAAACAATATTAGAACTTGCATAGTCAGGATCATGCATGAGACACACATCAGCTGAGACTCTATTTGAAGTTAGTCTCAGAGCAAATTTACCTTCGCTGTCTGACATAGCTCCCTGCAGATCATCCATAATAAAGGCTATATCTCGGTCATAGCCGCGTGTTCGTGATTCTTCTCTCATATGCTGCTGTACCTCTGGTAAAGAGTGACTGGAACCAAACTGGTCCCGAGAGTCAGCAGAGATAGGTGGGAGAGGACCTGCAGAAGCTCTTGCCATACCCATGGGTTGCCCGACAGGGCTCAGTGGACTCTCTTCTTCTGAGTTCTGAGCCACAATAGGAATACGGCCTCTGCTTTGGCTGATTGGCAGACTAGTTGGCTTTGCCCTAACTGCTCCAAATTGCGAATCCATGCCTTCACCCTCTGTCTTTAACCTTAGTGAAGAACTGGAGAGGTCTCTTTTGATGGACAGGTCAAGTCCATACACAGAAGAAGGCCTGGAAGATGGTCTGGATCGAGTACCACTGGGGTAAGTGCCATCTTCGTGGAGGGATGACCTTAAGGTTGGGCCAAGGTTGAGAGACTGGCCAAGGTTCAGGGACTGAGTTAAGTTAGTACTTAGTGTGGAACCTAGGTATTTCTGTTGCTCAGCTATGTTCTTTCTGAGACCAAACGTGATTTCATCTTGAAGTAGCCTCGCCCTGCTAGAGATTCCACTCACTGCTGAACCAGTGGAGGCAAGAAATCCACTGTAATCAGGTTCTAGGTCCCTGCTTTCTTGTATGGGGGAAAATTTTGTAATTTTAGGGTCAATTAGTGCCCTCTTATTCTTTAACTGTTTCTGGTAAAGGACTGAGGCTGGAAGCTGTTTGGCAGCTTGCTTTTCTAGTGTGAGCCTTCCAATGCTATATTTCTCAGACTTAGGGAAGTGTCTGAAACTGTCAGCATGAAGGTAGTGAGGCAGACCTGTCAGTTGTTCCAGGCCTTCTGTACCCCTCCTGAACTCTTGTTTGATTTGCTGCTTTAGTAGTTTCAATTCATATGGTTCCTCCATCGAGTCCTCATCTGGTTTACTGTATGAATGCAATCTGGAGGCAGCTTGGAGAGGCCCAAGGAAGTCACTCACATCTGCTGTCCGACGAACTTCGGCAGCTCTGAGCAGTCTGTCTGTCTTGCTGATATCCTTATCAGGGATGTTGAAGCTTGTGCTCAAATCTGTAGAACCCTTGGTCAACTCCCCTATATCATCGATCATGACGTAGTTTCTGGCATTGTGATGATCAATGTCTGCATAAAAGGACTCTGCTGAAATGCTGGACATGGGGCTGCTGGCCATACTGCCTCTTTCCTCCAAACCCATTCTCAAGTCTAGGTTACTATATTTGCCCCCAAGATGTGACACTCCATAGGAACTCTCTGTTGATGTGGGAACTATTAGGAGAGGCTGATTCCGTATCACCTCATAGTTAGTGGTGATCTTTGGCTCCAAGTCAGACAGAGTAGTCTGGCGAGATTTCTGTTGCATCAGAAGCAGTTGTGCGGCATGGTCGTAACTGGTTTGTTGAGATTGTTGATTGAGAGTTGGCACTGAAGAGTACATTGACTGGTTCTGGTAAGAGGGCACTTGTTGGTGATAAAGGGACTGCTGTTGGTACAGGGTTTGCTGGGAAAAGTGACTTGGGTTCCCAGATTGGGAGGCATACTGATAATGAGAGTATGGACTTTCAAGTTGGGAATATTGAGAATCGGTTTCAGTCTGTGGTGGGATAAACTGGCTAAACTCTGACTGTGGGGCAGTTCGTGGCCGCTCCAATCCATGGGCATTACCCCGTGCCTCTCTGATGTTACTGACCTCACTATCAGACATATAGTCACGCTCTTCTGCCACACCTTGCAAGTAAGCTCTCTCCCTCTTTTCCCTTTCTTTCAGTAATGCTTCCTTCCTTCGATTAATGCCCATCTCAAGATATCTTAGTTTAGCATCAATCTCTTTCTCTTCCTCATCTAATTCTGCTTGCTTCTTACGGAGTTTAGAAGACTCCCTCTCAACCAAATCTAGTTCTTTGTCAATGTCTTGAAGGATTTTGGCTCGAGCCATGGTGGTGTTTCTGCACATTCTTCTTCGAGCAGAACCAGTACTATATCCAGAGGGGCCAACAATAGTATCTTCTTCTGGTGGTGGATGGGGAAGAGTGCGCTTTACTTTTTTCTGGGAGCCCACAGAGGTACCACTCTGGCAACCCTTGCTCTGCAGATTAAAAGCACAACATATGTATTGGTAAATATTTATAGTCATGTCAGAGGAAAGGCATTAAGCCTAGGTGTCAAAGAATGGTGTCCCAGGTCGACAGTCTCGCAAAGGGAATGAAACACTTGTTTTTGGGGTCATCTGCTTCTGAGAAAGATAACAGACGTAGAGAATAAGTCATCCCCTTTATATACTCACAAAATGAAAGCCACTGGCACGTGATAAGCCAGATAGCATATGAGTCGCTACAATAAATGCTAAAAAGCATAATAAGTTGCTACAATGAATGCTATTTTATGAGGCTTGCTATGAATGATATCTTAGCAATAGCATATTAACACATGATTCAATGGTCCCGTTTTAGCCTCTCTGCTTCTGCTATTTTGTTTTCATAATAAATCATTTGTTTGGGTTATATGTGCTGGAGAAGAAGAGAACGGGAAGGGAGGGGTATGACGACATCTGTGCCTGTGTGCTAAGATGCTGTGTGATCTGAAATGTCCCTCTGGATGCTAATATGATCAGATAGAGAATTGATGTTAGCCAGATTGCTATGTTATGCACTATTGATTGACAAATGTGAGGGGGTTTGGCAAAAAAGATCTTCCTATAAAAGAGAGTTGAAAACAGAGAGAGGGTGGATTTGAGAAATACTTTCTCTATCCCCCTTCGATGCTGGATTTGTGCTGGGCAATTTGGGGAAGAATTTATCTTGCCAAACTTCAGAGAGAGAACTTTGTATATCTTCTGAAATCGTAAGTAAAGACTATTGATTCTTTTTAAACTTTAAAAATGTGTCCTTGATCAGTTTTTGAGTGGAAAATCATTTATTCTTAAAGTCTTAAGTTAGAGAGTTCTAAATATTTTACTCACGTAAAAAGGGTAATTCCTTCCCGTTAAGGGATATAGGGTTAGAATAAATATCTATTCTAAAGTCCTTAACTTGAGGAGGTCACTGATTTAATAACTGATCATTATTAAAGAGTGCCAGAGTATAAACTGTAATAGGTTGATTGGTAATTTAACCGAAAGAAACTTTGCATTAGTAATAAAATACAATACACACATAGCATCTGTAATTTTCAGTACTCAGTTTCCTACTAATTACAAAAGAATGATCCACATAGTTATATACACAAACATTTTCCTGACCCTGTATCAAAAGACTTGACTTCAATTGTTTGGGTTGACAGTCAGTTAGAGAGGAGGTGTAGATATTAGTATTGGTGCATTGTAAAGCTGCACATGTATACATGTAGGTATGTGTTGGTATATATATGAATGTATGTTTCTTCATTCATTAGGTACAGTGTGACATATGTGAACGTTGGTCACATCGGGCATGTATTGGGATGAGCCAAGAGGTGTATAACCAACGTACAGTAGCACTTCCCTGGAAATGCATAATATGCTGCCAGCCAGTGATGCCCAATATGTGAGGTATGAAAGTTTTGCAGTACTTAACTACATCATTTTTCACTATATGCTGTATTACACATGACAGTATTTATTCACATACTGTCACATTTAGATCTTGGTTTCATTTTGTGTTGCTAAAAGCTTCTAGTATTGCTACTGTCCCAGAACTTGGGTTTGCTTGTGTGCTGCACTTTTTAGTTGATTGGACAGCCACTGCAGTGTTCTGTATAATTTTGCTAAAATCACCTGTACTTACTTTGGGCAAAGGCTACTTTAGAGCACACCTGACTGACATGCCACTGTTTGTCCTTTGTTTTGTCTTGTCTTCTATTATCAATAACGGCAGTGGTTACTCTAAATACCTCATGTGGACATTGTTAATTCATGTTGTGTGACGCACTTCCTGTCTACAGCGTTGTTTGCCGCTAGTTTCAATCGGTGTTGTCGTCTAAACGTGACACGTTTTTATTTACTTTCAAACTACTTTTTAAATAGCTATTTTTGCACATATATTATCTTATTGTCATTTTTATACGAGGAGCGCCTTTTTTCCT
>JBBIGC010000020.1:8834927-8845235 GCA_037576955.1 Lepidarchus adonis
TTATCATTATTAAAGAGTGCCAGAGTATAAACTGTAATAGGTTGATTGGTAATTAAACCGAAAGAAACTTTGCAGTCACAATATTTACTGCATATTCGTATATTGCTTGTATGCAATCTTCAGTGAAATGTAAAGAAAATTTCACTATAGAGACCCTGCTTATAGTTATGCTCTAAGAGTAGGGATTCATGCACACTATCAATGCAGAAATTGTTAGTAAAGAAAAAGTGTAAAATGTAATAAACAAGATTAAGAAAATTTTGTAGTACTTACTGAATAGGCATCTGCATACTGGTACATAATTCTGTCATCAGTGGTGGGGCTCAGAGACTTGGGATCAGACAGAGATCGTTGTGAAGCCTTCAGAGATCTTGGGCTACTTGGTTGTCTTGATGGTTCAGCTGTTAGCATCTTCTGTGAGCTCTTTCCTGAAGACACAGGTGAGATTGAGGAATACAGTACCTTTGGAGATTTGGGCATCGACAAGATTCCAACGCCATCTGCTGTCAGATGTGTGCTGACACCAATTTCAACGGGAGCAGAGTGTCTCTTATCTTTGTCAGATGTTACATCTGAATCACTTTCTGTTTGCCCTCCCCTGTGTAAGTCCACAGTGGTATCTATTTGAGCTCGGACTGGGGACCTCTTTATGGTGCCAGAATGATCAGTCTGAACTGAGATCTCAGCCACAGTTTGGACTGCAATGCTGGATACTTTCGAGGTTTTACCTCGTTCCCCATCAGCACATCTGCTTGAGCGAGATCTGCGCCTGCTCCTCACAGGGACATCCCATTCATCCTGATCCTCATCATCAGTTTGCACACAACTATCAACACTTCTCCTATTTCTCCTTCTCTTGCCAGAGTAAGGTTTTTCCACCTCTTCCTCCTCATCCGTCAGAACACCACTTTCTCTGATTTTTTTACCACTTAGCCCTACATATTGCTCATTGACTTGCCTTGGTATTGAAGACAGCTTCTTGGAATTCTCTAAGTCTTGAAGAACATCTTCTGATTTTGGTATATTTGAAACAACAGCAGGTGCAGAGTACCAGTCTTCACCAGCTAGAGTAACTGCAGATGATGCAGAGTCATCCTTTACTGGCCAGTACTGCCCATTATCTCCTTTAGAGGAAAACTCTTCATTCGGCTCAAAACCATATGGATATATTTTCTGCTCTTCTAGCTGTTGTTGTAGTTGCTGCTGTAGGTGATGGATTTGCTCCAGTTGTACTTGCTGTTGTGCAAATGTCTCCTGTTGAAGAATGAAATGGGCCTTACGTTCCTCCTCCTGTTGCATTAGAAGCTGGTGTTTCATGCTCTGAAGTTCCTCTAATTCCTTTTGGACAATAAGCTGTTCCTGTTCACGATATCGCTGTATCTCATGCCTCTCCCATTCAAGTTCCTCAGCAAGGCACAGCTGCTTCAACTTCTCTAATTGCAAAAACTCATGCTCAGCCTGGTACTGCTGGCTCTTACTGTCATCCAAGACAGGAAAACTTGGAGAAACCAAAACATCCAGTGAGGCTGCTATGGCCTCAAGAGTAGCATCAGAGTACAGTTCTGGGAAGGCTGTTAATGAAGGAAGGAGGTTGGCTATGGCAGAGGGCAGTATATCCTTGGATGGATCAGCTTCCAAAAATATTGATTGGTTGGTTCCAGTTGTTTGTATGAAATCATATGGTGAAGGTTGGTTCTCAAGTGTTGAAAATGGTTCTGCCTCAAGACTGTGGTATGTTGTACTAAGTATTGAGCCTGGCTGAGTCGTAATTGCATAAGTGGATGGAATCGGTGCAGCAACTGAAGAGTACACAATTCCATTTGATGATCTTAGGACACTGTTAATTCCATAAGTTCCCTGAGCAGTGGTAACTTCAAATGTGCCCTTCTTTGAGTAGTCCAGAGCTTTATCTGTAGTGGTTGGAAAATGTACACTTTAGTCAAATAAACCAGGTGGTCCTGTATGGACTGTACACTGAGGCCATGCAGTTTCTGACAAAAAAAAAATACTAAAAGCAGGAAACCAGAGAACATGCAAAAATCTTGTGATTCTTAGCACGATGCAAAGCCAAAACACCGAGGGACAACACGAAGGCACATGCATGCATCTGTGTAAAAAAAAGAAAAGGAGAAGTCAAATAAATAAATTCTGTTAACAGTTGCCCGAAACAGAAATAAGACCCCAGAAAAACAGAAAAGTGAATATAATGCATTTCCATCTACACATGCTTTGTAATACTAACCTGTTGACAATTTTGCTGATGTCAAATCAATTGCTCCATCTGATGCCCCGTTATGATAGGTAAATCCATTCGTGTTCTCATAAGGGAATTGTCCAATTTCCATATCAGACACAGAGACCTTCATATTACTGAGGTCTTCAACTCCAAGGGATGTGGCATTATCATATTGATAGCGATCCTCTTTGATGCTAAAACTGTTATCTGGTTGGGTAGTCACTGGAGCCTGTGTTCTGCAGCTGCCTGTGAATGGAAGCCTATAGAGGACATCACAGCACACTGCTCGTCTACCTGCGGTTAGATCTACAGGTGCTGCATCCTCCTCAACAACAGTTGTAACAACCCCAGTGGAGGAAGACAAAGCCACCATGGCTTTCATTGGCTTTGAAGTAGTGAGATCTATAGCTTCAATAGCAGATGGCTCAAAATGAACAGGTACTCCAGCATTTGTACAGGTTACTGGTGCCACCATGTCTGGTAAAAATGAAGGTGCAGTTGTGTCAAAAGCCTCACAAGATAGATTAATGGGTATCACTGTACTGGTTGCTGGTTTAGGTTGTGAATTTACTGGTCTGTATACTATTTGTGCAAGTGGTTCAAATGGTTTGTATGCTGCGAGTGACAGAGGCATTGAAGTGGCACTTCCTAAGTTAAGGGGTCTGTCAACTATGTTATTATCATTAATAATTGTAGCAGTGCAGGTAACGATGGTGACGCTATCTGTCACAACAGAAAGTGTTGTAGCAGGAGCTATCTCAGCACTTAGATTTACAATTTCTGGCTGCACAGCAGTTGTTTGTCGAGCAATTGAATCACTTGCGAAGCACTGTCGACTTGATTCAGGAGGTGTGAGATCCATTCCTCTGTCAGTCATTGTTAGATTGACTTTTAAAGTTGTGAGATCTACAACATCTCCAGGATAGTGCGTCTTTCCATTTTGTGTAGGCTTTGCTTGTGCATTTGTCATTTCTGGCTGGACTAATACAGCCACACAGACAGGTTCTGTCACAGGTTCTATTGGTATTCTTTCTTGGACAACTGACACAGTAGTAGTTCTCTGTACTTCAGTCGTGACAACTTGAGTCACAAGATTAGGTAATACATCAGGATGCTGTTCAGTTGTTGAAATCGCAGAGTACATTTGACTCATACTCGATACAACTTTATCAGGCCCTCTTATTTCTTGACTTTCGACTGACTTTGTGAACTGAGTAAATGTTACTGGTGCAGTTGGCATAGCTGGTGCAGTATACTCTTCTGGTACCTCTTGCTGTGGTTCAGGGATTACTTGATGCTGTTGTATCTGAGTTACTGCAACTGAAGATGGACCTATTGCAGATATAGCCTCCTCTGAAGCAGACACAATCAGTACTTCCTCCATTTCCGTCCCTTGAAAAGCCTGATTATCTGTGGATAATGGGAGCTGGGTAATCATTATAGGAGTAGGACAAACAGTTTGTATGTGCTGTCTCTCAGGCTCTGGACTCATATCCACAAAAGCTGTTGATTCCATTGGACATGTTGCTGAAAGAGATCCTATAAAGGCAGATGGCGTCGCCTCTCTAGTTGTTTCTTTTGTCAGTAATGAGGCGGGTACCAGTGATTCAGAAACTATGGCTACAGGTTTTGCTATAGGAGGTGTAGCATATACTGCTGGTTCTGAGATCATCACTGCTGTCACAGCATTTATTGGTGATTCTGAGATGACAGCTGGTACTTCAGGGACAAATGGTGCTGTAGTCAATGTATGTGGCAATGTTACAATTGGTGCTGATACTAGTACTGGTGTAGTGTATACAGTCACAGGAGGTGCAGCACTAATTGGATGGTGCATGGTAGGTGGCTCAGGCTGGGGCACAGAAATCAGGGCTGGTGTTTGTGAATTTGGTCCTGAAATCATACTTGGTAATGAAGTCACTGTAGAGAATGTGTTTATGGGTGTCTCAGTTGTAACTACTGATGTGGCGTGGACAGTTTGTACTGGAACTGTAGATGGTGTTACCATGACTGCGGCTGGTATTACTTTTGGTGTTGCAGCTACTACTGGTGCTGGAACCACACTTATTGTTACTGCAGATACTGAAGGGGGGGAAACCACTCTTGGTGCAACAGCAGGCACCTGTTGTTTAAGAGTCGGCAGCGACGATCTTCGTGTTGGAGCTTGGGTTGTAATGCATTCTACTGGTGATCCTGGTTCAGATGGTAATGTTATCACCACATATGTCTCCAGAGTTTTAGCAAATCGAGGGGACAAAGGTGATTTTGGAGATGATATACTGTATTTATTATCAACGGGAGCAGTCAAACTAAGTGAAAGGGCATTGGGAGGTTCTTTTGTTCTTGGTAATGTTGCAGCTCGACCTGCTTGAACAAATGTGGGTTCAGGAACCGGTGGCTTTACACTCTCTCTTGATCTGTGGCTAAAGATTAGCCCAGCTGGTATACAGATTGGTTTGGGTGGAACTGGGGGTGGTGGTTTATGTAGCATAGCCACAGTTTGTTTGACTGCTACACTTTGTGCTGTGCTGGCCATACTTGTCAGAGACTCAGGAGATGGAGCCATAACAAGAATGGGAGCTGAATGTTCGCTAACAGCTGGATTAAGTATAGTATCACGTAGCAGAGCTGGTGGTGAAGCTACAGGTGGTGGTGGAAATTCAATGACAGGCCGTTCTGCTCTTCCAAAAGAGACAAATGTCACTTGAGGTTCAAGTTTTGTTGACATGAAGATTGAATCAGTAGCCTGGCCAGCTGTCAGTTCCATACTTGATACTAATTGAGCAGCATTTGCACTAATAACAGGAGGTACACTCATTACAACAGGATGACTTCCTCCTTCAATAGAAGTAGTTGCTGCCAGTACCGACTGACTTGGTTGAGAAGTTCCAAAGGCAATAGTTGTACTTATTGTAGGATAAGCAATGGAGACATCTTTTGTAGCTGTATGCTCTGTAGGGGTTCTGGTAGGTACAACAACAGGAAGTGCAAAGGATGGTGTATGAACTGTTGTGGTTCTTACATGTGAACTGTCAATACTTTGATTATTGTTTGGTATTTGAATAGAGACTGTGTCTTGTGGCCTTTCTGCAGTAGGAATAATAGGAGGAATGTTTGATAGTGGAACTGAAGGCACATGAGAAGTCTGTCTCACTGGTTCCGACATAGGTTGACAAATATGTGATGGAACAGATGTGCTTTGTGCAGCATTGAAAATGTGTTTTGTAATAGATACTGATGTTACAGCAGAAACAGGAGCTTGCTCAATTGTTGAGGCTGTCGTTGGAACATGAGTAGAGGGTAGAACAGACACTGCATTTGCTATATGAACTGGAGATTGAGAAGGTGAAGCAACTAGATCTGGCATCTGGACAATAACTGGAGCAAACTTTGGAACTTGACGAATGGCCAGAGGTGGAAATCCTTCTGTTGTACACTCAGACATTGAAGTTGACTCTGAAGAAGGTGCTTGAATTGGACATTCTGATACAGGAGACACAACATCAGGCATTTGCACACTAGGTGTTGGAGATACACTTGGGATTGGGCCTTGTTTTGGAGCTGTAGAAGCTGATGCCATTGAGGAGGTTGGCATGGTGGATTCTGTAGTTTCAACAAAGGCTTGAGCTGAGACAGAAATAGGAATTTGCTCATCTGTGAAGGATGCAGATGTTGATGAAAGCACAGGATAGTTGAAAGCGTTTGTAGCAGAGACTGAATCCAGCACAAATGGTGCCACTTTTTTTGGCATTTTAACAATAATGGCTTCTGAGGCAGGTTGTGGCTTTGGTATTGGTTTTGGACTTAATGGTGGTTTAGAAACGGGAATTTCAGTTGGCATAGGAGCTGAGCTTGGTTTTGAAGGTAAGGATTGTTCAGCAACAGGAACTTTAGCTGGAATAGATTGAGGAGTTGGTTTTGGAATGAGTGGTGGTTTAAAAACAGAAACTTCAGTTGGCTTAGATGCCGGACTTGGTTTTGGAGTCAGTGGTGGTTTAGAAACAGGACTGTCTACTGGAGCAGAAATTACGGTTGGTTTCGGGGCTATATGAGGTTTAGAAGCAGAAATCTTAGGAGTCGGTTCTGTTGCCACTGCTGTAACATTTCCCACTAAGACTTGGGTAGATGGCTCAGAAACTAGGTCTGGCATTGAAATTATAACTTGAGCAGAGTCAGGAACAACAACTCTTGAACTTTCAATATCACTTAGGTTTTCTGGTTCATCATGTGAGGGTATTGAGCCTAAAGATGAATTTTGTGAAATCAGAGATGTTGAATCTTGAACAGGAGACACATTTTCTAGGACAGGTTTTGTTTGAGGAACTTCACACACAACAGATATAGGCTCAGCGTCTACTGACTGTGCCTGTGCTGCAGGTTCTATCGTTTTAGCATCTCTACAAACACTTTGAGGAGAGTCAGCTGACACTGAAGTTCCATGTTCTTGTGTAATGTTATCTTCATCCTCAGCTTCATCTTCACCAGAAGAACACTGAGTAATTTTAAGATCGGGAATAGGATAGAGATCTTTCCGAACAGACAAGTCTTGAAGAGATGACTCATAAATGTAAGGTTGCATTGCGAATTCAACAGGTTCAGTTGCATATTCATCTTTAGAAATGTCCTCCTCACCACTTGAGGGGATTAGTATAACCTCAGGAGAATCATATGAATGCTCTATTGAAGATATAGGGGATACAAGAGACACAGGACTTGATTGTGTAGAACTTGTTCCAGGTGTAAGAACCTCTTTTTGCTTCTTCAGCATGCCTTCATCAGAAACGTCAGCATTCAGCTGGGATCCGTCTTGTTTGCACATGGAGCATTCATCATATCCTGATATAGTCACATAGCAAGTGTCAGTAACAGAAGCAACAGAAGTGTCCTTCTGTGTGGCTGCATTATCTGCTGTCTGTTCTGTTAGCAAATATTCTCTCTTCTTCTGCATCTCCTCATAGACTTCATCTGGTGTTCTAAGTTTTCTTACAGTCTCTTGTACAACCACTTGTCTCAGGTATTGATCCTCACGATGTTCTTCTGCTGAAACCCGTGCTGATTCTTCCACTAATGACTCATATGCATAGTCTTCTATCAGCATGCCTCCATAGAGTGGCTCAATCTCAGGCGGAGTGACTTTCTTGGTCATGACAGCTTTCAAATCTTGGGCTTTTCCCATCATTTCTTCATAGACTTCATCTGCACTCTTTAATGGTTTCTCTGCTGGCAGAAGGTGGGTGTAAGCATTCTCAGGTTCAGACTCAATACTTGGTGAGATGTTACCAAAAGAGGATAAATTGGGTGCTTTCATCTCTGATGTTTGCCATTCATCCTCAATTTGAGATACCGCTCCCATTGTATAGAGATTGCCGGATGCCTGGTCAAAATTCCTCTGTCCATCAGAATCATCTTCCTTTTTGAGAAGGTGTATGGTCACATTGTGTTTATCATGTTCCATAACCTTATACCCTTTTTCATGTACTTCTTCACCCTCAGAGGAGTCCTCTATCGTTGGAAGAGCCTGTCCTTGCCTGTGCTTCACTTTAATTTGCTGCTTGCCCTCTACATTTGCTTTCTTGTGACTTGGACTGCTATCACTTTCTTCATCAAATGAGGAGGCAGATGTAGGTGATGCAGTTTCTGGTGTGAAGCTGGAAGCTTGCATACTAGAAGATGCATCACCTTTAGACCTATCATCTGAGTCCTCAATCAAACTCTCCTCTTCAGTAATTTGTCCGGTAGGAACTGTATGGTGTGCTGAAATGATTGTTGTACTATTAAGGTCCACTGTTTCTCCTTTTTCATTGTCATTCAAGACCACCACTGTTATTATTTCGTCATTTAAATCTGAGATAGGTGTGACATACATGCTTTGAATGTCTTGCTCCTGAGATGTCAAGAAAGTGTCAACTGTTGCTTCCCTTTCTACATCTCTGGTCTCATGCGGCTCCTTTTCTCGTATTTCCTTCTTAAGGTAGTTTTCTTCATCCTTGGGTGACAAACATTCATCTGCACTCATTTGCATTAGCTGTGTTCGTATAAACTCTTCATCTCCAGAATCTGGGCTGTCTGGTTTAAAGTCTTCACTACTAGAGGATGTAGCACTTAGTTTCCTTCTCTTTTGAACATCTGGTGATGGTTCACTCTCACTGCTGTTCTCTACAGAGCCAGGATGCTGCTTCATAACCACTGGAGACTTGATCTGAACAGTTTTCTGCAGTGAAGTCTCATTAGTACGATTGATCTCTTTAAGTTCTTCCTCAGCTGAGCTGTATGACTCAGGAGAAACAGAAAAAATGCCATGTGCTTGTTGGTCCAATTTCAAGGTTCCAGTTTCATCCCCCAATACAGAGGTCTCTAGTTCGCAAAGTGTTGTAGGAGTACTCTCAGCCTCAGCCTCTTCATTTTGAATAGGCTTATTTGCAACTTGTGATAGCTTCTGTGAAGCTATTTTCTCATGTTTTGACTCAGGGGTTTTGTCAATGTCTTCATTCAGTGCAGTATCTCTTCCCTGGACAAAAGCAGGAGCAGGGAGGGTGGATTCAGCAGCCACTGGAGGTGTATTTGCTGGCAAGTCTTGTTTTTCAGATATAGCTTTAGGGATAATTGGCCCAGGGCTGGTTTCAATGGCCTGAGATTTGACTTGCTGTCCAACTGTAGCTGGAGACTCAGTTCTAGGTGCTGCAGACACTTTAGACATTTGTCCCATGTCTCCCATCTGGCCAGCTAGAGCCCTCTGAGTCTGGCAACTCAAACACAGCCACTCAGCCTGTGTAAAAAATAAATTCCACAATATCAATATTTTGTAACCTGCTAAAATCATATTGTCATATTGTCCTATATAAGACATTTAGACACAGGTATTATCATTCTGGTGCTGTATATTAATAAACATTTACTCTATGTACTTCAAGTGCAGGTATCTTCCAAACCCTATTTTGCTTGATATTGTTTGACAATTACTTGAGGGATCTATATGTTTTCACATGGATAAATACAATCAGAATCATATCTTATTTGCTATTGTAGTTGTGTACTAATAGTGGTAATTATTCTGGAAAATAAATATACACACATTTCAGGTTCTTATCAGAATGGTAGAGTATAAGTGATAAAAACAATAAGGACTCCTTACTGTATGTGTCTACATTACAGTGAAATTCCAGACAACACAGCTAAGGTCTGGCTGCGTCATTGTGGAGCATCTCAATAACAGGTCAAATTTCCAACTTCAGGTGTAAGTTGTCTCTTGAACTTATTCACACTTTGAACTCTGAACTGATTTAGTTAACTTTTGGACACTTAGCCCTTGTCCACATGGGCATTTAAATGTTGGATAAATGAACGTGCTCTGAGCGACCTAGGTGTTTTGTAGCAGCGTTTGATTGACGCCGGTATGGCGTTACATTGGCGTTTAGTTGCCTCTGTTGAACGCCGATCTACAGCCCAGACTATAATGATGTGTTTATATCTGTGGGGGCAGTAATGAGGAAGCCCAGGTGCATCCTTTATTGATTCACAAAAAATAAAAAAATATATAAATAAATAAATAAAAATATATAAAAATATACGTTACAAATATAACATTTCACCATATGTGAAGGATTTTAAAAATAAGCTCCAATAAATTTGAACAGACTGATTTGCTCCAATGTGCAGAAACACTGTGGGTGTTCCCCATGCGCTCACTTGACGGCACGAACTTCAGAAAAATGCTTGATTCAGATGCTCATGTGGACAAAGCCTTAATGATTTATGTGTAGAATAGGAGCAGAAACAAATACACTATTTTTCAGATTAGTAACTCAGATCTGAGAGGGGTACTAAATTCAAAACTCAAAAAAGAATATTTAGGTTCCATCTGGTGCAAGGGAAAACATTACTGTCTCACAATATACTCCTAATCTAAAAGTAAAAAGCGCAACTTCTCCTTAATTAGGCAATATCAGGGATAAATCTATGTACCTACATGTTATGAATATATATGATATCTATGAATCTTTCTTTCTATCTATCTATCTATCTATCTATCTATCTATCTATCTATCTATCTATCTATCTATCTATCTATCTAT
>JBBIGC010000020.1:8858622-8870513 GCA_037576955.1 Lepidarchus adonis
TGTGGTTGAGGCTGTGCAGGAGGAGGTCCTGGTGCTCTCTTGATCTGACAGTTCAAACACAACCACTCCTTCACCTGTAGAGCCATTGAGAGAGTTTTGGTAAAAATATAGAGACTTATTTGAATATCAGTTCATGAGCATTTATTTACCTCAGTGTGCAATATGACAACATTCATCAACATTGTGGTTAATTGCATTGTCACAATATCCTTTTATGACCAGCTGCATGTATCATTGCAAAGAGAGCATAATTAGGTCTGTGCATGTGAATTACAGAACTAAGTAACATTTAAAAAAAAATTATTCAGTGTTTAGAGGTGACTGACAAATTTAAGGAATGTTAAATACATACGTATATTTGACTGAGAATGATGATTGGAATTTATTCAATGATTGGAATTTATGTAAGTCTCCTAGAATGTGAGGGGTGCTTACAATAGATGCATGTAAAATATTTCTTGCAAAACATTTATCTTGTAAGTTACAGTACCTATTTGCACCAAAATGTTAGGATCAGTTCTTGTTATTTGTATACACAGTGTTCCAAAAGTCAGTAGGCATCTTTTGTACAAACTATTAAATATATTTCTGTAAGGATCTCCAATACTTTTTTCATGTGTCATGTATGGACATGGTTTGATTTCTTTGCATGTGTGGATTGAATGGGTTGTTACCGACATATGAAGAAAAATTCATGTCAACATCACCTTTAGAGATACATTTACTTAGAAATTTGGTGACTGTTCAAAACATATTTTGTAAATTATTTAATTGGGTGCCTTTATTGGGCAGGAATTCAAAAACATTTATTTAATGAATTTTTCAGCTCAATTAAATATTTTTATTTAATCTGAGCAAACAGAAAGTGAATTTTGTCTCAATCAGAATAAACAAAATTGAATTGAGGAACATGAGGGAAGACTTGGGAAAGACTGGTTGCAGCAACACTGTAAAAAAATATATGTTTTTGCTAATTATTAAATTTAAAAATATTTAAAACAAAATATTTTCAAGCCCAATTTAAAGGTGATTAAAAGAAAATTGCAAGACTACTTTGAAAAGTGTGTTTTTTGACCCATGAGCATTTGTCAAAAAACTGGCATGCATTACAAAATCAATTCTTTGGTAAAAGTGTTCAGGTTTAGAGAAAATCCACTTTATATACATTTCTGTTGAATGGCACAGAAAACAAAACTGTTTTAATGTATTAAAGGTGTGGTACACCCAAGTGTGCCATACTTCAAAGGGTTATAGTGAGTCCATACTTGTAGACACAAATGATGACTAGCTAACAATAGTGGCCATAGTTTTTTCAATATATCAGCCTCATAGACCATGAGCCAGGACGGCATTACAGTAGCAGTATTTAAAATGTTCAATAGGTTTTCAACGGGACAACATTTGGTTGATTTTGTTTCTTATAGTGCCACCTAGCAATAATGTTACACCAAAATATAAGGATAGCCCCTAAACTCTCTCGTCAAAGTACCTTAGGCCTATCTGGGTCCCTTTATATGCCGAGTAGTGATGGGAATACTGCACCTTTCGTCCTGGTTTGGTGTTTCTAAGGATTTCAAAAGTATGTTTGAACCCCTAGTATGACTTTGTGTTAACCATTGTCTCTTACCTCGGTTTTTTGTGTAATAGGGCTGAATCCACAAAGGTTACACACAGTGTTGTTACATTCAGTGCAGGTACTGAAGTTGGGTGGATCTGTCTTAAAGTCCACCATGCAGAGTGGACAAGCTTTTGTACTCTCAACAAGAGGTGCATCCTTCTTCTCCAGAGCCACAGTTTCTAATTCCTTCTTTTCCTCTTGTTTATGTTCTACAGATCCCTTTCGAGAAGAAGGTGCTGTTGGGACATTTTTTGCTGAACTTTGAGAAATTGTAGAACCCTTTCGGGAGGTTGGAGGTGTTTTAGATGGTTCATCTTGAACAGCTGAGGAGATCAAATTAGAAGCGGAGCTGAGGAAGGACGAGCCAAAACCCAGAACCTTCCCAGAAACAGCAGAAGCAGCAGACTGAGGAGACGGTGATCGAGATCGTGCCCCACCTAAACCAAAACCAAAGAAGCCAGCCTGCTCTTCAGTAGGTTTTTGTGGTGGAACAGACTCAGTAACAGATGGCTGGTGTGATCCATGATCAGCAGTGGGTTTCTGGGGTTCTGCTGAAATCAGTTGGCCTTTTGGATTTTTAGTGGCAGCAGGTTTATGAACTTTCTTTGAGGAGTCTTGTGAGAGACCTGCTTTCTGTGTAGAACTTGAAATTGATGCCTCTTTCTCTGGTACTGGTAGGGGAACTTTATTTCCCTCTGGTTGAGTCTGTGCAGGACTGTGGTCTTGTGCTTTCTGCATCTGGCAATTCAAACATAGCCACTCCTTCACCTGCAGGGAATAAAGGATTAATTATAGCATCTTAAACATTGTGAAAAACTTTGTATTTAGCCCAAAATATGGTCTAGAGAACAAATTACAAAATAAACATGACATAGAAAACAAATATTCAGCACAGCCATACAACACAATATTAAAATTGTAATTGTATATGGTATTATTTTAAAATACTACTAATGTGTTAACTACTACTAACTACTAGTGCTACTACTAATACTACCACTATTCCTACTACTACTATTACTACTACTACTACTACTACTACTACTACTACTACTACTAATAATAATAATAATAATAATAATAATAATAATAATAATAAATTATGTTACTTTTGTTTGATGTGGCATGGGATTGAATCCACACAGGTTGCACACAGTAGCCTTGCATGAAGTGCAAGTGTTGTAGTTTGAAGGGTCTTCTTTAAATTTCTCCTTGCAAAGTGGACAGATTTTTGGATATAGTTCATCCACTATCACTGGGGTTACTGTCTGCTCCAGTTTGTCAGACAAAGCATTTGGTGTTTTATCTGCAGGTGTCTTTTCTTCCTGTTTTTGAACTGCAGAAGCTACCCCCTCAGATGAGGCAGTTTTTAGAGAGGTCTGCAAAACTGAACCTTTCCGAGAAGCTGGTGGCGTTGGTGCAGTCTTTTGAGATGTTTGAGAAACAGCAGAGCCCTTACGGGATGTTGGTGGAGTTGTAGAGGGCTCATCTTGAACTGCTGCAGTAAT
Organism: Lepidarchus adonis; assembly: GCA_037576955.1. Lineage (NCBI taxonomy): Eukaryota > Metazoa > Chordata > Actinopteri > Characiformes > Lepidarchidae > Lepidarchus > Lepidarchus adonis. The sequence goes on from JBBIGC010000020.1 coordinate 8,861,749, forward strand.
AAGATTAGAAGCAGAGCTGATGATAGATGAGCCAAATCCTAGAACCTTTCCAGAAACTGCAGAAGCAGCAGCAGTCTGAGGAGATGGTGACCTAGATCGTGTACCACCAAAACCAAAACCAAAGAATCCTGACTCCTCCTTTGCAGGCTCAACCTTTGGTGGTGGAGGAGATTTTGCAGGAGGAGGCTTTGGTGGTAAAGGAGCAGAACTGGGTTTCTGGGACTCGGCACATAGGGGTTTATCAGCTGATTTCCCAGCAACAGAAAGTTTCTGATCTTCCTCTGTGGTGCCTTCTGGGAGATTTTTCTTCTGTGAAGCAACTGGTTTCCCAGCTGCATCTTTCACTGTTGCATCTACTGGGAGACTTGGCTTCTTCTCTGGAACACTTGGACTTGGAGCCGCTTTCTTCTGTGGTGATGCCAGTGGAAGTACTTTCGTAGGTTGTGGCTGAGGCTTTGCAGTAGGAGGAGGTTCTGCTGCTCGTTGCATTTGACAGTTCAAACATAGCCACTCCTTCACCTGTAGGAACATTATGATTGTATAATAGGATTTTACTGACTAGATATTAAAAGTACAACCATAATAAATGAACATTTTTAAAAATTCCACACAGTAAATGTTATGTATGAGCTATTCATTTAAATATATAATACATGTAATAGTAATGTATTATCCAGTATGATATATCTAGTATTTATAAATGGAGGCATTTCATAAGTCTGAAAGAGGCTTTGAACTTACTGACTTACTAATGAAAACATATGTCAAGGTGTCATAATTTTACCTCAGTTTGTTCTGGTGTTGGATTGAATCCACAGAGATTACACACAGTGCTCTTACAAGAAGTGCAAGTATTAAAATTCCGTTGGTCATAGTTGAACGTCTCAGTGCACAGCGGACAGGCTTTTGGAAGCTCTGATACATTATGCTTTTTAAGTTGCCTCGTTAATTCTCTCGTCTGTTCCTCTGAAATTTTCTCCTCATGTTTTACATCTATGACTGATTTTGTTTCCCTGGAGTAGGAATTTTTCACAGAAGTTTGTGAAATTGAAGATCCTTTGCGAGAAGATGGTGGTGTTGAACTTTTAACAGACGTCTGAGAAACTGCAGAGCCTTTACGAGAAGTTGGTGGTGTTGTAGATGATTCGTCCTGAACAGCTGAAGAAATAAGGTTAGATGCTGAGCTGAGGAAGGATGAGCCAAAGCCAAGAACTTTCCCAGAAACAGCAGAGGCAGCAGACTGAGGAGATGGAGACCGAGATCGAGCACCACCTAAACCAAAGCCAAATAACCCAGACTCATCTTTAGTAGGTTGGGTTTGGGGAAGAACAGCCTTTGCAGGTGAAGTGTCACTTTTTGATCTCTCCTCTGTAGGAGCACTTTGTGATGCCTGTAATTGAAGGGGCTTTTTGAGAGGACCTTGGCCTTCCTTTTGTGGCGAGGCTGGTGGCGGTGATTTAATAGGCTCTGGCAGAGCTGGCTTAGGAGGTCCTGATGCCCGCTGCATCTGGCAATTCAGACAAAGCCACACCTTCACCTGTAATAACATATCAGGTTATGCTTTGAATTATTACTTTTTATTATTATTCAGAGCTGAAGCTTTAGATATTGATCAAAACTAATAAATGACTGCAACACTCAAATGTCCTTACCTCGATCTGGTCAGGTGTTGGGTTAAATCCACAAAGATCACAAGCCACATTCTTGCACTCAGTGCAGATGTTGAAGTTGGGAGGATCCTTCTTAATTTCTTCCTTGCAGAGTGGGCAGATTTTTGGAAGAGACGGAATAGATTCCACTCTTTTCGCGGTGTGTGATGAAATTGTTGTATCTTTTGAAATAAGTCCAGGTGTTGGTGTAGGTTTTTTGACCTCTGGTTTCTTCTGTATATTTTCCTCTTGTTTCTGATCAGTTGGTCGTTTTATGTTCACAGGACTCATCTTTGGAGACTCCAGGGGAAATCCTTTATGGGAAGTAGGTGGTGTGGTGGTGACCTTTTGAAAAGTCTTAGAAGCTTCAGATCCTTTGCGAGAAGTGGGAGGTGTTGGTTCAGTTTTTTCAGATGTTTGTGAAACAGTAGAGCCTTTGCGTGAAGTTGACAGTGTTGTGGATGTCCCATCCTGAACAGCTGAAGATATTAGATTAGATGCTGAGCTGAGGATAGAGGACCCAAAACCTAAAACCTTTCCTGAAACAGGCTGAGGAGATGGTGATCGAGATCGTGCACCAAAACCAAAGCCAAAGAAACTTGACTCCTCTTTATGAGTTTCAGAAATTCCATCTTTAGCATGTTGGGGCTTAACAGGTAGCTGTTGCTTAGGATGTTGTGTTTGAGCAGACTGTTTTGTTGAAGGGGTGTCCAGGGGCTGTTTTCTCTCTGCTTCACCTTGTTTGTCTTCTGATTTTACATCAGCAACTGCTTTCTTATCCTTTTCTGGAACCTCTTTCTTCTGCTGTGATAGAGAAGCTTTGCTAGCCTGTGAATGAGGCTGCATAGCAGGAAGTCCTGGTGCTTGTTGCATTTGGCAATTCAAGCAGAGCCACTCCTTCATCTGTAGAACCAAAAGAGGGTGTATATTTAAAATGTTGAACATGGCTTGCAAAATATATTTACTAATGTACAGACATTCTATCATCAATTTCTAACTGCACACTAATATGAATGATATTAACAGAATATGACATATCTAAAAGTCATACATAAATTACAATGTTGGGCACATAGCCTCTTGCTTAAATTGTAACACTGTGATTTCCTGTAATTCTACTTATTTGTGTTCAATCAGTCACACTTGTATAAAAAGCACCAATTATCAAGAAGTAAAATATTTTTAAAAATATTTTTATGTTAAAAATATGTTGATACCAATAAAAAGGTCATCACTACAGATTTGATGAAAAAGGTAGCATTGCAAAAAGGCAGAAATAAAATAAAATAAAGTATTCAAATATTTTTTATGTACGAGAGATATTTTTTTCTATATACAAACTTAATGGCATAAGGTTGTTCTGCTAAAAAAAAAAAAAATGTCACTGTCTGAATGTTGTTGCTACAGAATGTAAATAAACATTTTTTACCCCCCCCCCCAAAAAAAAAAATAAATAAAGAAATAAATAAATAAGAAAGTGGAAGAACATTTTTTATACCAGACACTTATTTTCTGCATTATATTTTGTCATATATAGCATAATCGAGGATATAGCCGGGGGGGGGGGATGGTAAGTGAGGACAATAAAAGTGCCCAGCTCTGACAAAGGCCCCTGGGAAATATAATGTAATATAATAACAGAATACAGGAGCCCAATATTGCAGTTATACATTGGGCTTAACATTGCTAACAATGCCCTTGAGTAAAGTCTGCTTACCTCTGATTGGTGTGGATTGGGATTGAACCCACACTGTATGCATACAATGTTTTTGCACTGAGTGCATGCTTTGTAGTTGGGAGGTTCTTTCTTGATTTCCACCTTGCAGAGTGGACAATCTTTTGGAATGGCCTGACAGGTTTCCTTCATTTTTGATGGCTCTGGCTTGGATACAGCTCCTTGAGCAGGCTCTTTTCTCTGATGAATTACTGGTTTTGTTCTCTCATGTATCTTGTCCTCTTGATTCTGTTCAGCCTCTGATCTGATATTATCTATTTGTTTTTTCTGTGAGTCTTCAGCTTCAGACCCCTTCTGTGAAGTCAGGGCAGAAGTGGTGGTTTTTAGAGATGTTTGAGAAACAGCAGAGCCTTTGCGGGAAGTAGGTGGGGTTGCCGTTTTAATGGAACTCTGAGAGACCTGAGAACCCTTACGAGAAGCTGGTGGTGTCTTCAAAGGTTCGTCAACAGCTGAGGAAATCAGATTAGATGCAGAGCTGAACAAAGAGGAGCCAAAACCAAGAACCTTTCCAGAAACAGCAGATACAGTAGGCTGAGGAGATGGTGAACGAGATCGAGCACCACCGAAGCCTAAAAAGCCTCTGCTCTCTTGAGAGGGTTCAGCCTTGGCAAGAGGGCGACCATCTTTTGATGTTGGATTGTGAGTCTTTTCCGTATCTTCTTGTCTGGTTGGTTGCTGCTGCTGTTGTTGCGTAGGTGCAGGATTCAGCTGCTTCTCTCCTACTGAAGCAGATGTGTCCACTGGTTGTTTTACTGCAGCAGTTATCTGGCTAGTTTTAGTGGTTTCAGTAGAGATACCACCCTCCTTCTGAAGACTTTGTGATGCAGCAGCTTCCTTTTTTTGAGAAGATGATGGTGAAGGAACCGTGTTGGCCTGCTGTTGAGATTGTACAGATAATGCTTTTGATGCTCGCTGTGTCTGGCAGTTCAGGCAGAGCCACTCTTTTACCTGCAGTTAAGAAAGTAAAAGTTCTCAGAAGTACAACAACATGCCAGCTGTGGTATCTTTAGAGATACCATTCTGTTCACCAAAAATGACATACAACAAAGGGCCTCTGGTGTAATGTGGATCCTATTATCTTTTACAGACTCTCATATACAGAGCAACTTACACTTCTACCATGTTATAGCTGTAGGTGTGATTGCGTAGATGGGGAATAGTCCCCCTATGTGCTGCATGTTATCCACCACATTGTACCATTTCAACAAAATAGATGAAATAAAGTCATTTACCTCTGTTTGATGTGGCACAGGATTGAATCCACAGAGGTTGCATACCGTGTTCTTGCATTCAGTGCAGGTGCTGTAGTTAGGAGGTTCTTTCTTGATTTCTGCTTTGCAAAGTGGACAGGTTTTAGGCAAATGCTGAGATGATCTTTCAACTGCTGCTGCAGGTTCCCTTGATTTCAAGGGTTGAGCCCTCTTGTCTTGAATCGGTGGTGTTTTGGATTGTTGTGATTGTTCAGCTTTCTTATCGTGTATTTGTTGATCGGAGGGAGGTTTCGTCTCCTTCGCATGTGGCATCTTCTTTACATCCGGGGAAGCTTCAGCCCCTTTGCGGGAAGCAGCTGGCGTGGGGGCTGGAGATTCAGACTTAGAAGTTGTCTGTGAAGAATCCTTGTGGAAAGTGGGTGGTGTTGTTTTAGATGAAATCTGAGAAACAGACGAACCCTTACGAGAAGTTGGTGGTGTTGTGGAAGGCTCATCCTGAACTGCTGATGAAATCAGATTTGATGCTGAGCTGAAGAAGGATGAGCCAAAGCCTAAAACTTTTCCAGAAACAGCAGCTACTGCAGGCTGAGGAGATGGGGATCGAGATCGAGCACCACCGAAGCCCAAATGAAAGAATCCAGACTCCTCCTGCGTCTCACGAGTCTTTAATGCCTCCACCTGAGATTTTTCAGTTTCTTGCTGCTGAGGTTTGTGCACTGGGGGTGTTCCATTTGGTGCCTTAGTTTGTTGGTCTTGCAACTGCTGAATGCCTTTCTTGTCTTCCATTGAAGCTGTTGTTTTAGCTTGAGTTATGTTCTTTGTAGAATCCACCATAGATGCTGAAGGAGCCATGTCCCTCTTTCCTGAAAACTGTGGTTGTCCAGAAACTTTGGGGGGAATTGCTGAGGCATCACTGAGCGCTCGATGTGTTTGACAATTCAAGCAAAGCCACTCTAGCACCTGAAAAATAGTAAACATGGTCAGATTAATATATGTTGTTGTCAAAATAAGGTATGAACATTACGTAGAAAAAGCATGCTCTTAAAGTCAGCATCCAAGTTTGCAAAACCATTGCTGAACAAATGCACCTATGACAATACACCATATGTAATCAAAACAATTTAGCTAATTCCTCAATGTGGCTATAAAAAGAGCGTATGCAGGTAATATTACCTCGGTTTGCTGAGGCATAGATTTGAATCCACAAAGGTTACAAACTGTTTTTTTGCATTCAGTGCAGATGTTGTAGTTGGGAGGCTCCTTCCTGAGCTCAGCTTTGCAGAGTGGACAAGCTTTTGGAAGAGGATTAGCATCTGCTTTTGGCAAATGTGAGGATAATTCTGGCATCTTTGACTGAGATAATGGTGCCTTGGCCTTCTGATCATTTAGCTCTTTTACCATCTTCTCTTTCTGAGTAACTGATTTAGTCTCTGTCACGGTTGTAGATACTTTAGCAACTGATGTAGAATTTTTGTGTGATGCTGGAGGTGTACTGGTTGCATTGGCAGAGCTTTGGGACACTGTAGACCCCTTACGAGAGGTTGGTGGTGCGGCAGAAGGCTCATCTTGAACAGCTGATGAGATCAGATTGGATGCTGAGCTGAACAAGGAGGAACCAAAGCCTAAAACCTTCCCTGAAACAGCAGAAACAGCAGGCTGAGGAGATGGTGATCGCGATCGAGCACCACCAAATCCAAAACCAAAAAAAGATGACTCATCGCGAGGTTCTTCCTTTGATAATGGTTCAGACTTGGCAGTGGAAGGGCCACTCTGTTCATTCTGTTTATCAGGAGGTTTTTGTTGGTTAATCTGTTTAATTACTGATGAACTGGGGTGTAGTGTTTCTTCCTTCTGAGTAACTCTCTGGTTGGCAGAACTAGCTTTTGCAGGTTGAGCATTGGACTGTTTCTGTGTAGAACCCATCATTGAATCCTTCTTTTGTGTTGTGGCTTCACTGGGTTGTTGTTGGGGTTTCGTTAATAGAGGTTCTTGAGGTTTCACTCCTTTCAGTGCTCTTTGTGTCTGGCAGTTTAAACAAACCCAATTTTGTCCCTAAAACAAAGAAAATTCAAAAAAGAATTTAAATAAAAATGTTAATTAATGTTTTGCTCTATTGTGTTGAACAGTTGAGCAATTAAAGTACACTGTGTAACATTTAAGAACATGCTAGGTCTTTAAAAATGTTTAACAATCATTTTGTCAATCAGTTTGTAAATTGTTGAACAGAATTAATATTAAAAAACTATCAGCACTGCATAAATGTGTAGTTGTGAGTGACATTTAAAACAATACTTGATGGCATTTTTATTGTTAAAATCAGTGTAAAACAAGTCCACAAACCACTGACTGTATGTGACTTTTGAGCCCTCAGAAGGCACTGCATGAAAAACCATGTTGCTTGGACCCTTATCAGTTATAGGTGCAAAATTATTATCTTTTCTCCAAAGGTACCATTGACATGTATATGGGGGTCTTAGATCTATTTGTGCAAACATGTCTTTATACCTTTGTCAGTTAAATAAAGATTCGAGAGATTTAACAAATCACAGATTCTTATTTTTTTATTATAAAAAATTTCTTAGTTTCCTAGAAATTGGGGTGTTTAGACAAAGCTTGACTTCTATTCTAAAATACATGCATTTTATTAATTTAATGCATTTATTATCCTACCAAAAATGTTATATCATGTTAATCCAATTAAGACCCAGTTTCAAATATCAGACATTGGCATTAGCCCTAAATAACAGTGCATCCTTATTATAAACATGGCATGGTGGAATTTACTGTCATGAACAGTCAGACTTTCACTTAAATGTGGCATCCAATTGTGCTCTTTTAGGGTGTTCATTAAATATTTCATATTATTTTATTGTTTGTTTTTGAAACCTGCTACAGCAATGATCTTGATTCAAATTGGGATTCTTTAAAGAAAATGGTCATATTAATACTGTTGTATCTTCCCTGACAAAAGATATGCACTTTAGAGTACCACCCCAGAGATATGAGTGGAACTATTCCTGTTATCATTAATTACCATTTTCCTAAGAGTGTAGTATAGTGCTTGTTTGAACATTTTAAAGGAAATCTCTTACTGACCTACAATAATGTTTTCTTTATCTGCACATAACCAGTAATATTGAATAAACCACTTAAGAGCAAAGCTTTAAATCATTTCCTCAGTGTGTCTCAATGAGTTTTTATATTCATGCTATGTCCCAAGAGAGCAGCTTGGCCACCTTGAAGAAAAATGACTGCAATGTTTGCAAACTGTTTACAATGTGTTATGAAAAAGTGGAGATGCTCAATGTTTCATGTTATTCCTCATTTACAGAAATAAGTATAAATCTGAAATGGCAAAGTAGAAGTGTTAAAAATGACTTCTATTTACTGTAAGTACCAACATCCCTTGCAAAATTATTTCTTATAATCTCATGCTCCTGGCTGCTTTTCACTACTATTGCTCCAGTGTGTTTATTTACAGAATGCAGTTCCTGGAACAAATGTGTAAACAGTAATTGATAAAGATGACATACATATGCCAATTGCTGAATATTTTAATGACTTATAATAATAACTTATCTCATCTCTTACAGAAAAGCCGTGGATTCTCTAGATATTATTGGGCAACTAACTGATTCACTCCCTGCTATGTCCACACTGATCATCACTGTCTGCACATGTGATCAAATAGCCTTGGAGTGTCCTTTGCCAGGCTGCACCCACAGAATGAGAATTCAATTACAGCATCAAGTGTCAACTGTTTTGTGCTCTAGACACCCTAAAATATGAAAAAGCCATTTAAGGTCCAGCCCAACATGGTTGACCCTGCCAGATGATGACTCTGTAGGTCCGGGGGGCTCCCAGTAGGGTGTTCTTTCTCCATAGCACATTCTGCATTAATGCCAAGCACATGCCACCACTCCTACTCATATGTGAACACTCATTATGTATGTAAAACACACACACTTCCAGTTTTTATAGTACGACTACTACTACTACTACTACTACTACAACTACTACTACTACTACTATATTACTACTATTACTGCTACTACTACAACAACAACTAATACTAATACATATAATACTACTGCTACTATATTACTACTATTACTGCTACTACTACAACAACAACTAATACTAATACATATAATACTACTGCTACTATAT
>JBBIGC010000020.1:8878809-8892284 GCA_037576955.1 Lepidarchus adonis
CGTTCCACCAGTGAGGGAGAATGAAGGAGAAGAGTCTGGAGTGGTGTTTGACTCCTCTTGGGGGTGGAATCTCCAAATCTTCCTTTAATATTTTTTTTGGAGAGCTAAGATTTGTTCTGACATGCCTTCCACGTAGGTCAAATCTGTCCAGTCTCTTTCTAAATGGAGGTGTATGCACTTTCACACCAACAGTGGCATGAGTTACCTGCAGATATCACAACTACTTCGGGGGGTTTTCTGAACAATTTTTACACATAAACAATCTGCTCAGGTTTGGACTGCCAGTTCTTAATAAACACTGTGAATTTACAGATCTATTCAAATATATTGCCATTATACTCATAGGCATCCACAACAAGTCCTTTCTTTAAATCTCGGTATGATGTCATCACACCCTTTAATAACAAAGATACCACCAGAACCAGATATCAGGTTTAAGAGAGGTTCCACCTGCATGAGGTTCTAATTCAATGGCACATAATATGGAACACCTCATTCTTATTTTGTGGACTTGGATGTGTAAATGTAAGAATGCGCTTCTTATTTCCATGTAAATTATTGTTTTTAAAACCAGCACCAATTGTAGGGTGGCACGGTGGTGATGTGCTTAGTTCTGTCACCTCCCAGTAAAAAAAGTCCTGGGTTCGATCCCTGGGTTGGCCCTGAATGTGGAGTTTGCAAGGTCTCCCAGTGTTTGCGTGGGAATCCTCCCACTGTCCAAAGGCTTATGGTTTAGCTTGACGGGCTATTCTAAATTGCCCATAGATATGTAATGGTTGTCTCTGTGATGAACAGCGAAGGCTCAAGGGAGATCCTGGCACGTAGTCAGCTGGGATCCCCAAACATAGCAGTTTGCAAAATGGATGGATGGTTGTCATCAACCATGCTTCCACTGTACTTTTTTCCCCACCAAGTTACATTTATACCAACATAAATAATTTTCTTTGCTTATTTTTCAAAGCGTAGCTACAAAGAGGTGACAACTGACAGCTGTGGGTTAATAGTGAAGGAATGGAAGCTCAAATAAACATGACAAACATGGCAAGAATGTACAATATTGTATAGATCCAAATCTTTATCTATAAGGCACATTTGTTTCTGGCAATGACAGCTCATGCTGAAGCTAATCTCTGAGGAGAGAGACTGCGTCTCCGTTTAATATACTCAGGGCTTCGACGTTTTCCTTCAGCACCTTGGACAGCGAGAGTCTTTCTTTCAGTGTGAAATACAACACGGACCTGAGCGCGCGCTGAATGCACCGTCATTCACACTCACAACTCCGTACAGACATTAACGAAGAAAACATTTGCGCTGCCTCTATGGTGCGCTTCGTAAATTGATTTCAGTTTTGTGAGTACGGCTTCTTACCCAAAGCCATTCGGTTCCGTTCCGTATAATGCGCTTAAGCCCTTAAAAAGCCGGAAAAGGAAAAATGGCTCTGCAGAAAACCACAGCGGATCTCAAACGCTGCGACCTTCCTTGTGCACATCCGGGTATTAAAGCCTCTACAGATGCATGTGCATAACGTTAATTAGGATGCTCCACACAGCGCGAGGCGGGCACGAGCACACTCACGTTAACGAGTAGTCACTATCTCCAACCACAACAAAGCGAGCGGCTGCTGAACTTAAACACACACTGTGATATTTTACCTCACTATCGGACATGCGAGAGTCTACTGTCACGACCTGCCATGTAAACCTACTACTATTAATATGGATGGGCTTCCTTGGGGAGCTGCCTATAACAGAGCGATGGAAATATGGCTTACGCCGCCACTGTACCGCTGAGGTTTGAGGTTTCTTCGCCCTGGTGGTTGTGCCTTTTGCCCTTGAAAATTTACAGACGACTAAGCGTAGCTGGCTGTTTCCGAGCTCAACAACCGCAAGCTAACCGACACTTTGCAGCAGCACATTTAAACAGACAGCTTAAAAAAGCTCTGCCCATTCCCTATCCTCCAGCCACAACAGCCTTCTCCACGAGCCACCTCAGGCCAAACTGCTAAAATGCCATGACATTTACAGAGAAAACTGTCGCTTACCTCATAGATATCCATAATTATTTGCAATTGTAAGGCTGTGTTCTGGTGTTGCTGCTCCAAGCTCCGTAGTGGAGGTTACGAAGAGAGCCGTTATTTTACGCCCACCCGTATTCTGATAAGCCCCGCCTATTGAGCTGTGATTGGCTAATAGAAGCCGGCCTCCTTCGCCTTGCTTGGCCACTGGTCAAAGCTCATTGGCGCTAGTAATTTAGAACCACTGGCCAATCCAAGCGCAACGAGGGCAGGACTTTACGGAATACGGGTGTGAAGAAAAAAATAAGCAAAACCGAAAACAACGCCAGAGAACGTGCAGCGTCTTGGGTTGTTTTGTTGCTGCGCATGCGCAGACACATCACCTACTATCAGCACATCAACCCTGGAAAACTGAAGTTAAAGCGACTAAACCATTTGTCTTTTACCCTAACGTGCTCATAATCAGCTCTATAAACTGAACGCTGTAACGCTTGGGTCACATTCGTTAATCAGGTGCTTTTATTTATTTGTGTATTTATTTTCAGTCTTTTTATCCCATCCTAACTAGTCAGAAAAGACTAAAAAGAAAAAGAACAATTTTACTTTATTTCATAAAATTGTGGCATATGACCTAATGTTGAGCATTTGATGCATTTTTAATGATGACTGAGTAATTTATTCACTTGCTCTACAAAAGTCAAAATTTACACTAGGTTCTCAACAAATTCAGGGTCTTGATTACAGTGAACATTAATGACTCATGACAAACCTGCTCTCTCCTTCTCTCACAGGAAGAGCATCAGAAGGCATCACCAGTCTTTTATCTAACAGAAACAGCCATATTGCCTTAACACTTTGGCCTGATATTAGTCAGATACGTTTCTGAAATAACTTTTCAAGCACCATTCTGATGCTGATAAAAAAAATAATACAAAAAAGATAAAATATCATGAATTATTCTTTGCCAGCATTACCTGAGCCTCTCCCTGCGGCATCCTTCCTCCCTGCCCAGGTTATGCAGCTGAAAGTAAACCAGGACTACTGTCACTGCACCCGTCTGAAAATACTTATTTGATTCTGTTTGTTTTTTATATACATTTTATATTATTAAAATATTTTATTTGCGTGATTTATGTGTAATTGAGCTGTAATTCTTCAAACCTGTACACTTCATGTCCAAGTATTATTTGTTTGCAATTTGAGACATAAGAATTGCTATTGCAATCATTTGCAATGTATTTCCACATCAGATGAACACCTGGTTCTAACCCTTGATTTCAATTTCTCCAACTTGAGTGGGAATTCCCTCTGAGTGGTCTGTTAATAATCTGTCAAATATCACAAAGACCTTGACCATGCTCATCTCTTAACTTTCATCTCTCTGATCAAACACCATGAAAGGACATTAGAAGATCCGGATCAAAAGCTCCTATGGACACATTCATGTTTTTTTGTCCCTGACGATGTCTGGGGTTGTCTTTAGAGTTCTCAAACTTTCACTGGACAGCTGGTGCTAGCTAAAAAGCCGGCTGGACTGTAAGTGCATTGCTTGTGGCTCTTGGCTGTCGGCTCGCAGCCCAGATGCGTTTCTCTGCTAAAAGGCCCATTAGATCAAAGCAAACATTCAGAGATTTCTGAGCCTGAGCCTGTCACCCTGCAATGTGAAAAACGAGAACAGTCCAAACAGTCTGGCACGTATGCTACAGTCTGCATAAGTGGTATCCCTCTGGGAGCACAAATCAGACCAGTACTGTATTCCTTTCCAGCACACATTCAATCTTCTCAAGCTGAAAGAAGCTTTTGCTAATGCTGTACCATGACTGAAGAATTACTCAGCAGGTGAACACGTATGTAACAACAACTTCTATCCACTGCATTGTTCTATACAATGACTATATCACAATATTTATTTTCACAAAATACTGTATCAATTTGTAGCTCAAAAATTCTATTTTTTTGTCTGTGGGGAAGAATCATATTTGGCCTGTTTGTGAAATGCAATCAGAGAGGTTTTGGGAAGTTGCAGTACGGCTAGATGCTGTGAACTCTCGCTTGGTATTTCTGGAAGAGCACGTGATTGGTCGGTTTCCAGCACAGTTAACAAAACTTTCCTCAACACAAATTGCTCACTGACATTGGAACCAGGTGGAATAGTGTTGACCTGCTGGAACTCTTTATTATCAGTGTGTATGCCAATACTATAGAAAATACATTAAATAATCAATTATACAGTTTTTACTATATTGTTCTGCTGAATTATGATTTAATGTATTAATATTGTATTAGAAACTTGCAGTTCAGCTCTGTTTACATATTCAGGGAACTACTTAGAATAATGATATTGTATTGTAAAGTCCTTGCCAATTCCCACCCCAACTCTATACTGTATTGTGACAGATCAGTGTGATTGATACTAATGTAAAGTAGTACATAGCCTTACAGTAGAAAAATAAAGTTTTTAAAGAAATCTTCAATGCCTTTGGCTTGGATGGAAAGTTCTAGGACACTGATGAAGAACTTAAACTTTGTGGAAGGTCCTTTAACTTTGAACCCCACTCATCACCCCCTCTTAGTCATTTCCAATTCTTACCCAGATAATATGCATCCTCCATCACACAATAAAACATGCATTGGGAGGGTGAGGGCTACATCCCTCCTCCTAGTCTGGAAGTCAGCCATTACATCTTTTGAGACTGCTGCCTACACATCACTGGGCAGCTCAGCACGTATGTAGTAGAACACTAACTGCCAATCCAGCGAACAGACTGTGCTGGCTAGCATTGTGCTGAAGGATAAAAGTAGAAGGAGGACCTTCCTACACAGAGGAAGCCAGGCCAACTATCTTCTCTTGGACTCCCAGACATGGATGACTGTGCCATTTCAAAAGATCACGCCTGCATTCTCCTAAGGACAGGGTCAGTACTTTTACACAGTACTTCACACTCAAACATCTCAATACAAAAAATGTAAAAAAACAAAAGTGGTTCATCTTTGGCCTCCAAATAACATTTTTGTACATTTATTTTTAAAAAGGTTACTGTATAGTTGTACAAGACCATTTTTATGAAGTTTAAAATAGGCACAACTGTAGAAGAGAAACCGACGGACAGGAGAGCAGTTCTCCGTGGGGAGGAAAAGAAAGCGGCCCTTCGGGTGAGCTGATCCGGGAACGAGAAGCAGCAAGTTAAATATGACAAGAGGAAATCAGCGAGAGCTTGCTCGTCAGAAACATGCCAAGAAGCAAACCGACATGAACAAGGGCAAAAGAAGCGATGCTGGTTTGTCTGCTGCCGCCAGGAAGCAGAGGGACGCAGAGATAATGCAGCAGAAACAGAAGGCGACCAATGAAAAATTTGAAATGAAATCAAAGCAGCTGAAAAAGATGATCTTCAGTAAATTTTATCATTGGTGTTCGGCTCCATCTGTATTTTTTTGTTTTAGTTGCCAGTGTACAAGACTTTCTTGTAATTCTTTGTCAGGACATTTTATATTGTGTAGTTTCAGGTCGAGGAATCATTGAGTTCGGTTCTTTGCTTCACCCCGGTGTGTAGGTCTCAATTATCTTGATCAGTATTTACAATGTAAAAAAGCAAGAATCACAGACCACTCAGCTTGGAACCATAAACTTGTATTTTTATACCCAACCCTCCATTAAAAGTAAAATAAACTATAGTTCAAGTTAAAAAATAAATAAATACATAAATAAATAAATAAATAAATAAATAAATAAATAAATAAATAAATAAATAAATAAATAAATAAAATAGGCACAACTACAGCAAGGCCATAGACTTAACTTTGAAAAGAAATCTCATGATGTAATATATGTCATTACTTACATAAGGTATGAGCGAGTGCTCTATCCTCTCAGATTACAGTCCCGTAGGGTAGATTTGCTTGTTTGTAAGCATACACATTCATATATAGCTAAGCTCAGTTTCTTCTCTCAGTTTAATGTCAAAACAGCAGCCATGCTTAGGGTACTGCCTTCTGTTGGTGCAGTACCATCTGAATGTGGGCAGGGAGGCTGTTATCTGTCGTAAGACTGTGAAAGAGCCGTGATGCTAAAAGCCATTAAAAGAAAGAACGTTATCGAGGGGGAAACGTGCTTTTGCAACACTGCTCGTGCGCTGTGAGCAAGTTAAAATGTGAGCGATGAGCAGCGTGCATGTGTGGAGGCTGTGAGTCGTGCAGGATCTGAAGCCCCCACAGCCCCCACTCCTACTTGGCATGTGTGTCATGTGCTGGGGGAGGCTGTGGGCGATGATGGTCATTTGTTGCGTCACGCGTGGGGTTGTGTGAACAGCAGGAAGCTGGAATCACTCTTGCTCTGCCTGTGTGTCTGTGTGTGTTTGTTTTTGCACATTTTTAGGACATACACGTCCTTATCAGAGCAGGCACAGTTAACCTACCTTGCCAGGAGCAACAGAATTGTGTAACTTTACATTTGTAATAAATATTTGTCTTTTAATTGTTTATTACTAAAAATAGCAACATTAGAATACATGCCAATTTTATTTTATATTTAAGTACCTAGCTTGGTTAATCAAACCGCCCTTAAATGATAACTGGGGACTCACAAACACAGAATTTTAACTTTCACAATGATGGCCTTTATACCAGGGTACATAATTGCATTTCACACCTAACCTGATCCAAGACATGTTAAATTCAGGATTTTGGATGAAAAACAGCTTGTGGACCAATCAGAACAAGTTGCTGACCATTCAGGGATTGGAGGCGGTGGGCCATATCTTATCTTTTATGACATTTGCACCATCACTCATGTGAAGAATACTATTTTTTAGAAGCAGACACAAGGACAGTGCTGTGAAAAAGCAGCCGTCCTTTCCTGATTTTTTTCTTTGTTGTTGAATATTTCTCATACGTACATGTTTCAGATCATCACTATTCCTCCACACAGATGTGCAACTCAACGCCAGTTTTCACAAACACTGCACAAACATTGCTTTTCTTGCTGGCAAGATTAGATGTAGGGGCAATTACTTTTTAACACATGGAGAAGTAGATTTGGAAATTTAGATCTTTTTTCCCTTAATAAATTAAATCATCATTTGCAAACTGCACTTTGTATTTATGTATGTGTAGCACATATGAAAAAAAAAAAGAAAATAAATGAGGAAGGGGATCAATACTTTTTCTAAGAGCTGTACATACAGTCTTATGCAAAAGTTTGGGCACCCCTGGATAAATAACAGACTTTGGTAATTTTGTAATTGAAAAGATGTTAACAGTCTCTCTAGGACATTTCAGCAAACATTGATGCATAGTTACTTTTTATGCCATAAATTGAACAAAAATAAAAAATAAAAACATTATTATGGCACTGTGCAAAAGTTTGGGCACCCTACATAATCAGTACTTAGTAACACCTCCTCTGGCAGTACTGTAATATTCTTTGGTTGTCTTGCATGCACATTTACTAATGACATCTGTTGCCATGTATCAGATCTAATGAGCTGATTAAGGTCTGAAACCTTGCAAACAGAATCTAAACTTTGGAACTATTAGGGTGCCCAAACCTTTGCACAATGCCATAATAATATTTGTATTATTTCTCATTAAAAATTTACATTAAAAAAGTATGCATCAATGTTTGCTGAAAATATTGTTTCCATGTCCTAGAGAGAGACTGTGTTAACATCTTTTCCATTACAAAATCAAACTTTTGTATAAGACTGTATTAGACCAATAAGCATTGATGCACAAGCAATAAGTGCTCCAATTTCAATATATGTACAGATTTCTTTGAAAATTAAGAAGTTCCTCATGTTCCACACAATAATGACTGTCATCACTGCCTCACTGTGCCGTTGACCAAAGATTAATTACAGCATCCTCCATAATTATTGGCACCCCTGATTAAGATGTGTTCTTAGGTTTCTAATAAATTCATTTTTCCAAACAAATATAGGCTCACAATACAAAAAAGAAAGAAAAATCCAACCCTTAATTGAAGAACATTTATTAATTTAGAAAAAAAAATAATAGATGTTTTACATGAAATCATGTGTGCCACAATTATTGGCACTCCAGCTGTTAATATTTTTTGCAACCCCCTTTTGCCAACGACAGCACTTAATCTTCTCCTATGACATTTCACAAGGTTGGAGAATTCAGAGCCAGGGATTTCTGACCATTCCTCTTTGCACAATCTTTCTAGATCATCCAGAGTCCTGGGTCCTTTCTTATGCACTCTTCTCTTCAGGGGATTGAGGTCTGGGGACTGAGATGGCCATGGAAGGAGCCTGATTTTGTTTCTGCTGAGCCATTTTTGTGTAGATCTTCCCATATGTTTAGGGTCATTATCTAGCTGGAAGACCAAATGATGACCCATCTTCAGTTTTCTGGGAGAGGCTAAATGTTCATGATGACATACACCCTAACAAGGTTCCCAGGGCCTTTGAAAGAGAAACAGCCCTACAGCATCACAGATCCGCCACAGTATTTTACAGTGGACATAAAGTGCTTTTCCTCATACTCATTGTTGGATGAGTATGAGGCCAGATCCACTTAGAATGTTTGATGCCAAAAGTTAAATTTTAAATCCAGTTCCACTTTGCAAACTCCAGACATTTATGTTTGCAATAATAAGTGAGAAAAGATTTTTTGCTTACAGCTTGTTGGCATGGACATACCATCAGTTTTCTAACAGTGAGCTTTGGAGAATTTTTTACATCTCTTACCACCTTGCCATGGTGGCAAGAGTGGGACCTCATCCAGTCACTATTCCAGATGTTTTAAACCTCTTTTTTATTCCTCTGACTATAGATTCAGGCAAGTTTATGTCAGTAGTCAATTTCTTGTAGCCATTCCTTGACTTTATGAAGCTCAACACACATCTGCCTTACTTGAAAGGAATGTTCTTCTGTCTTTTCCATGTTGAAGAGTGGAAAAGAGAAATAATACTCTGTCATGTCATATTTATACCCCAGGGAAATAGAAAGTTATTAATGATTAATAAAAGAACTAGAAATTACATGTATTTCTTATGAAACATTAGGGTTGCCAATAGTTATGGTGCACATGATTTTATTAAAAAAAATAGTGATGGATTTGATTTTTAGTTCACTTGAGTCTGTCAGATTATGCTCCTGCAATCAAAAATGTTTTAAAAAAATATTTTAAAACACATCTTAACTAGGGGTGCCAATAACTGTGGAGGGCTCTGTTATATACTCTTTGGTACTCACTTGCTTATCCAACATTTCTGTTATTAATGTGAAGTTTGCTCCATATTTGCTGCAGGAACAGCCTCTACTTTTCTTGGAATTCTGTACAGTCGCTGATGGGACATTGTCACTCAAGATGCATTTTCACTGTCCAAAGCTGAGGACTATATACCTTTATAGTTGATGCTTGACATTGGTCCTTAGTGACCCAAGACTCAAGAGCATCTTATTCTATAGACAAAGCTTTACTATTCATTTTATAGTAAGCTTTTACCTATTAATTCTCATTCACATTCATGTACAATTTGCACCTCTTGCACACTGGTCTTCACTTGCACATTTGTTTACATTTGTTTATATTTGCACTATATGCTGTAGGTTTGGTAGGGTTTTGTTAAGGTTTTATATTTCTTTTATTTCTTATATTTCTTATGTTTCTTATTCCTTATTTCTCTATTGTGCACTATTTATTGTTGTTTGCTCTTAGATTGCTTTTAAATTGTTTTTTAATTTGTGTTTATGTATCGGGGGTCACGGGTGGTCGCAAAAAGCATTTCACTACACTTCATACTGTGTATGACTGTGTATGTGACAAATAAAATTTGAATTTGAATTTGAACTTATATAAGGTGTGTGTATTACATAATAACTGCTGTCAGTGACAAGGGCACATAAAATGAGCTGAATTAACAGATTGGAAGACTTATATTCTTTTGTATATATAGTATAGCCTACCTTTCTAAACTAGCACTAATAGAGAAATCTTGACAAAACATTATCCCCAACTGTGTTGTTCAGGTAAAACTGGAACTTAAGCAGGAACACTGTCTAAATGAACTTTCTTCAAGAGATGAACCCTTAATGTATTCCTAATAAAAACATATCGAATTCACAGTGTCTAGAGTGGTGTCAGGAATAGACTACTGTAATGTGTTATTTACTGGAATACCAAACAGACAATACACAGCATGCTGCAGCCGGAGAGCTACCACACCCATCAGAGAGAATAAAACTTATTTTAGCATTGTTACACTTGATGCCTGTTTCATTTAGAATAATAAAAAATACTGAATTATCAAAACCTTTATGCATCACAGAATACATGAATGAATATTTCCTAATCAATCTTTAAGATCAGCAAACTGCTGCTTTACTGATTGTACCTAGAATAAACCTAGAATAAAAATACTGGTGGAGCAGCTGTTTTTAAGCATTTTTTTATTTTAAAAAAGCTTTTATTATGTTTTTCTTTAGAAAACTTATCTAAATAGTTTTTTCTTTGTAGTAAAATATTTGACTACAATACTATATACTATATACTATAAAAACAATATTTTAAATATGTTTATTGTTGTGGTTTTATTTCATAAAAAATTAAGCTGCATTTAAATGTAAGAAATATGTTTTTGTTTTTTACAAAATTTTATATTTACATTAATAGTAGGGGAATTGTTGATGGTTTTGCTATTATTATTATTTTTTTAAGTGAAAGTGTCTATTTGTCATTGTAAACACACTCATTCACACACACCCCAGTGAAATATGACCTCTGCATTAAAACCATCACATGTGGAGCAGCAGGCAGCTATCAACAGCTCCCAGGGAGCAGTGTAGTGGACGGTGCCTTGCTCAGGCATACCTCAGGGGTGCGTGGGTAAGAATTTTAACCTGTGACCTTCTGATCTCAAGGATAAAGTCCTAACCACTAGGTCATCACTGCCAACGTTGGTGCTGCTGTTGGTGTCCCAGATGTGTTCTAACCAATAAACTAAAAATTCCGATATGATTCACTATATTGATGATCATTTGTGTTGATTCTTCCTTCACACACAGGGCATTTGAATCAGATTCTCACAGCAAACATCAACACTTCCATTGGCCTGCAACCTCTTAACCTCCACAGACCAATTGGTAGGCCCACTTGTCTATCCCTCTTGTGCATAACTCAGTGTTTAAAAAGGAATTAATAAACAACAAGACCTAAGTGTAGAGGGTTTACTTTCCTGATATTCGAAAGTATCAGTTATATACATCTTTATATATACATCTATATACATCAGATAAACTGACTCACACAGGCACTGTTTACAGCAGCCTTTCCTTAAGCCGGGCTGTGCATCTATGGGTGTAATGTATAGTTTTGACGTGTGAACTAAATGGACGTGTGTACTGTAGGAGATTATAGGATTATATAATATATACTCATATAAATCCATTACAGTTTTACACTCTGACCCTTCTTGAACAAGAGAAGGTGGCCCCTCAAGCTCATGAGCGACGGGAGGGACTTAAACGCGTGAAGCCTTGACTTGAATCTAAATTCCTCATTATTAATAAGGATTTTCCACAAAAGAATGAGTCAAAAAAGAATTGAATAGTAAAAACAGAAGATTCTCTTGACTTACAATTTTCAGAAGATTACAGTAGCAGGTGAATAGAAATCCTTGTATTTAGTCCCGCCATGTTTCACCAAGTCTCCACTGAAATCCACAGGGTCCATCTGACACCTCACCCTACTGACCTATGGCTTTTATACTGAGCTCTGTCCCACCTTTTACAAAAATTATGTAATAATTTACTGTATATACAGTAGTGGTGGTCATCTCTTCCTGTTCCACCTAGTTTAGGTAAACATCCTCCAATGAGGTAATCTCAAGAGGGTGTCAGTCAAGCTTATTTGCCTTATTTGGTCGGTTCATCCTATAGCCACAAAGAGTGACATCAGTAGGAGGGGCCAAGAGTCAACCTTCATTTCCAGTTCCACAACTTTAGGCATGCCTTCTGTAGACATTTCATTCCCTCCTGCAGTGTTAGCTTAGCCTAGCTTAGCTTAGCTTAGCTCAACAGCACCTGGTTTCCCTACCATTACCTCAATGCTTCTCTCCCTGCAGCTGCTTATCTGAGGGGCCTTGACTGAGAGTAAAGGCCAACTACTGAAGTCTGAGGGCCTTACTGAGGCCTGTTGCTCAAAGGTCAGAGGGCCAGCAATGCATAGCTATGGCAATCAGTTTTTGGAGCGAGGGGAGGACCCCTCCCACAGCAGTATTGTTTGTGCGGTAAAATTAATTTTGATTAATATCAGGTTCATGTAAAGGGTATGTACTGCATGTTTTATGTATAACCTTCTCAAAATACTCCATACTGTTTTACATCATTTGAAAACCTCTGTCATTTATATTGTGAAAACAGTTAGTGACATGTGGACCAATGGAAATGGTTCAAAACAACTGTTAGCAAGTTAGCATTTTAGAGAAACAAGGTTCTTTCAATAGCATGGGTATGCATAACACAGGCTATTTTGTCTATGCAGATGTACAGCTCCTACTGTTTCGATGTTTTTTAATGACTGAACGCATTTTAAAGGGAAATAATTGCACTAAACCTGTACTGTCTGGTACCTATGAAAATAAAGCTCCTTGTTGAGGATGTAAGGCTGTGTCTGCTCTACTGTCTCAAATCTTCACCACTTCACCGGCCCTGACACACCATTTCATCACTACTCTTTACTGTCACACATTCTTCTTTCTAACACACACACACACACACACGCACGCACGCACACACACACACACACACACACACACACACACACACACACACACACACACACACACACTCTCACATACACTTATTGGATCTGAACTGTACCATTAAATGTTTATTTTTACTATTAAATAGTTCTTTCAGTTTGAACATGTGGTTTTAATGATATTGCAATTGTGTAATATACAGATGAGCCCCAAACCAACAAATGAATATTGTGTGTACTGCGCTTCCTGACCAATCACAGGTGTTTTAGGGGGTATAAATGTGTCATTTCCATTATCCATCAATAATACTTAAAACAATCATCTATAACCACAGTAAGGGCTCACAAGCAAGCTAGTTTCTCATTGTTGTGTTGTCCTAACTAAAAAATGGAATATTCCATTTATTTCTCCTGCACACTCCATTTTAGAAGAGTCTAAATGAGTAAGGTATGATACTTTGAAACACTTATCTCAAAAACATCGAATATTCAATACATAAACCAAAATATGTAAACTACATTGCATACACACACACACACTGAGTCAGCAGTACTCAACAACAACACCCAAAATATCGTTGAATCACAGTTTATTTCTAATTTTTGCCAGTTGATATTCCAATTTCACACTCTGTACAAGAGCTTATGCCTCTCATTGGATGCACACACACATACACACACACATACACACACACACACACACACACACACACACACACACACACACACACACACACAC
>JBBIGC010000020.1:8897868-8912460 GCA_037576955.1 Lepidarchus adonis
TAGTTTAAAAACTATTTCCAATTGACTGTATAAACAGCATTATGGATAGAAGGTTTGCAAAGAAGGAGGCAATGGTTTCTAAAGGAAATCCTGATTCTTTGAGACTGCCACCAGTGAGCAATAAACCTGCCAGTGGCACGCATCCACTTGGGCAGGATCCAAATATAATATTTTACTTCTGTTCCTATTTTTGGTCTCCAGGGAGACACAGTTCAAACATCAAGTTTGATATTACACCCTGGCAAACCATTCTTTCACTGTCAAACCCCTCTTCCTCCAAAATGCCAACTTGAAGTATTACAATGATGTTCTTATTTGTATGTCAATCTAGAGATTTGTTTCCAAGTCATTCTGGACATTTTCTATTGATCCATTGGTTATGAAATGTACACATAGTTAGTCTTTTCAATAGGTGACAAAAAGTTTTATTAAAAAATGTAATTATGAGGCTGTAAAATGTGTTATTGTACGATGCATGCAAAGTTGAACAAAGCACAAGTAACTGGACACCCGCAGTATCCCTCTCTGACCTCTCTCCCCTCATGTTGTGCAAAGCTTGCCAAAGCATTGTCCATCACCAACATCCCTGATATCCGAGACTCACAAATTAAAGTTTGAGCACTCGGTTGTACCTAACTGCTGTGTGATAAGTATATTAAAGATGGTAGTAAGACTATTTCTCACTAAATTGTTATTCAGAACATGTTGTGTAGAGAAAACTGTAATGGAATATCCAGACTGATACCATTGATTTTTACCACTTTCTCTCCCCAGGGTGTATATGTTGATGTGTTTGATTCAGATACTGTGTGTTTGCAGCCTCAGGAACAGATGTTGTGTCTTTACAGTGCAAAGGTCCGACTTATGTAATGAGTATACACAAGACAGGGAGATTACACAGTGGAACTAATGCAGGGAAATCCACACAGAGCGTGATTACTTCCAGATTAACGTGTTTCTTCTCCAAAGGGAGCCTAGCCCTGCTATTGTACATATATTAAAGGTCTGTATTAAAGTTCTGTGCTACCTATATGATTTACTTTCAACAAGAACATCTTGTTCCAGAAAAAACAAGCATTTATTTCTCATTTACACCAATTATGACCACTGAATAGCATTGGGAATCCATTTTTCCCTTATAACAGTACCTGTTAGGAGGTGGGATATATAAATCAGCATGTGAGCAGTCAGTTCTTGATGTTGATGTACTAGAAGCAGGAAAAATTGACAAGTTTAAAGACCTGAGTCACTTTGACAAGGGCCCTATTGCAATGGCCAGACAATAGAATAAGAGCATTTCCAAAACATGTGTTCCAAGTCTACAGTAGTTTCAGTACCTGCCAAAAACGATTCAAAGAAGGACAACTGGTGAATCTGTGACAGCATCATGGGCATCCAAGGTTCACTGATGCATGTAAGGAGAGAAGACTAGCTTGTCTGGTCTGATACCAAAAAGCAGCTCCTGTTGCACAATATGTTAATGCAGACATCAAAACACACAGTGCACCACAGTCAGAGCTGATTCTGGAGCTTGAGGGTAAATGATTCAGTCCCTGGACTGAAAAACACTATTTCAGTAGCAATGATGACAATTCGGATATACTCAAGAATAACATAATAACGATAATTATAACGATGATATGTCATCGTATTCCCCACCCTTGGATGAGGAGGTTAGACTCTTCACTACTTTTAAACCAGCCGTACTGTATGAACACTTTAATTTTATTAAATAGTAATTATTCAGCAATAAAACAAAACACAATGATTTTGCTAAAAAAGAGCTATATATATATATAATAAGCTAAAATAAATTATAAATAAAAGTACTATCTAATACTGAAGCATTAACCATGTTTCCCTTTTCACACTAAAGATTCCACAATAAGATCATGATTTTAAAGCAGAAGAACTGGTAGATCCAAGATATGTATTGACTTTTTGACTGTTGGTACATTTAATATGTAACTTAGATTAACATTGGATAAAATTACGATTAATTATGGTTATGGTCCTTTTTCTAAATCGCATGTATCTCTCTATTTGCCTCTAAGCATGTTTGGCCAATCAGTAAACTGTACATAATTCGGAATTCTTGTAGTAAGATAATATCATTATATTTCTGGACATTTTCAAGAACTTTTCATTCATCATTATTCACTTTCTGGTCCAAGTACTGCTGTTAGCCTGATATTATTACTAGAGTAATGTAGCTCTGCTTTAGAGGATCAGGTACAAGGACAGTGTTAAGATAGCAAACATCCACCCCATTTCTCCTAAATGCCATTAAGAATGAACATGTGTTTTTCTCCCCTCAGTCTCTCATCCTCTGCCTCACTCTACCTTTTTCTCACAGCAGCTCTCCTCGGTTTTCGCTAGTTGTGAGGGGACTGAGTCAGTGAAGTGTCTCCAAGTGATGAATTGTGGGCATTACTCCTACTCTTCTCCTTTACAGAAGGCCCTGAAGCTATAATGTGAGTAAAATAGCCCCAAGAGTGTGTGTAGGTAGTGGGCTGGGGGGTATTATAGTGTTCTGTGGAATAGAATCCTGATGGTGCTGTGGCACTGTGACCTTCAGTTCCTCAATCAACAATACGATTTTTGGTTTTAAGGTAGAAGTTTAATAGAAAACAGACATTAAAATATTTAATGGGGCTACAGGACTGTAGAGAAAACAAGCAGAAACTGAAAAAGTCAAGTCAAGTCAAGTCAAATTTAATTATACAGCACTTTTTACAACTGACGTTGTCACAAAGCAGCTTTACAGAGTTTATAGAATCCGGGTCAGAGCCCCAAATGAGCAAGCTAAGCGACAGTGGCAAGGAAAAACTCCCTAAATAGGAAGTAACCTTGAGAGGAACCAAGGCTCAGAAGGGGAACCCATCCTCTGGTCGACACCGGAGAGCGATAAAAGAGGAGTTCAATGTTAAGAGGCATCTAAAGTTTCTTAGGGGAGATCAGGCTTTCTGTCCATGCTGTTCTCTTCAGTGGGCGTGGGGGGTAATCACAGATGATCTTCCTTTAATTTAATTAAGTATTTTTTAAAAATCATATATATAGTATACAGTAGTTCTTCTGGATACTTTCAAATGGGGGAGGGGCTATTAAGGGATAGTGTCAGTATAGAAAATTAACCCATAGGAAGTTGCTTTATAGATCGCTCCCATAATTTGTTTTCTTTGTAGATGTTTTTTTTATTTATTACTAATTCCAAATGAAATCATATCACCCTCAAGGTGCATCAGTCCCCTATGAAAATACCAGGTGTGCCAGTTTACCAGTCCACCTTTTCTCTGACCAAGTTAGCAAGTAAATAACAAGGTTACCCAACAATGTCCGTCTGCACAATTCAGTCTGCACAATTAACATGAACAACATGTTCTCTGAGCAAAGGAGCACTATTCCATTTCTCTGCTGTGAATCTCTCTTTGGATTCCTACATCTATGGTGAATTAGACAGACCCTACTTATGAAGCCTATTCAAGTCACCTGCACAGGGTACACTTGTTTATCTGTGCTTGCCTGCCTCCTCTCGTTTTGCCCTGATGTCGGACAAGTGCTTATTTGTGAGCTGATGAACTTTGATAAAGAGCAGTGGGATTTAGCTGTGCATTCTGTGTGGTGATGATATCAACACAGACACGTTGCATGGAGTCCTCTCAAAGGACTGAACAAGACTGCCAACCGAGATAAAGTCAATAGCGAAACGTTTTTTTTTTCTTTAAACAACAAACACATTAATATTCTGCTTCTCAAACTCTAAACCTCTAAACACTCACACTATTTTCTGTTCAACAAAGCTAAAACCACCACAAAAAACAGAAATATTGCGATAAATAATAATGTGGCAGTTGATTAATGCAGCTGAGCATCAAATTAATACACGTGTCATGCTGGAAATATTGTACTTTATTTTATATTTGATTTATTTTCCTCCAGTACACATATGGACTTTTGATAGGTGTGAAAACATATAGTAGGTGCAGTTTGGTAGTATACAAAACACAGATACATTTAGATTGGGCTGAGGCTTGTAAATATTATTAATATTAATATTAAGCACAGCTTTTCAAATCAATCTTTTTTGAACCTACAGAAGCCATCGATTTATTTTTTACACATTTATCTGTGTAATTTATACTGAGATGAGAAAGTCGCATGGCAAAATAACAGACTTTAATGATTAACATGCTGAATATCAGGAAGGTGTGTCCGTTTGTCTGTGCTAAAGAGAAGATAAGACATTTTCAAAGACTGACGCTGCACTGTGAGGCTGTGAGGTGAGGCCTTTCATTGCCAACCACACCACACAGAGCTAGAGCACGAATCTATTCTGAGAGTCTGAGCATTAAAGCTGACTGCAGGAGAATCACTGTCTGATAGAGGCATGTCCCATGAGATGGCACAGCTATAAATCTCTGAGTGTATCTATAAAAGAAAAGTCACTGTCAAAGTGATAGTCTAAAGATTTTGATATGTTTTATGTTTTATATGATCTTCCCATCCCTGTGTAATGTCTCTTGAATACATTTGAGAATGTAGCATAGGCTTTGAGTGCTACACAGGCAGGCACGCTAAAATCAGAGGAACCCGTTGGTAAACACAGTTAAAACAGACCATAAAAATGTCAGTGAGTTGTAGACCAATCAGAGCACATCCATACAAATCCTTCCTATGAAAGTCTGTATACTTTATTATTAATTTAATGAATTTATTTACAGTTTAATAGAAACATAAACTGTACTCAAGTTTACTTATTAAAATGCACTCTTAATTACAATCAAAGATTGCATTAATGGACTCTTAATGTCCATTTGCCAGAACTATTTCAGTTCTAGAAATAACATAACAATATTTTGCAAAGCTGATCGCTAGGTGACTTAGCAAATATTTGGTCAATTCTGATTGTGACTTAAGAAAGAGAATATTTTTTAAGGTTCATGTTTCATAGATAAAAATAGTGTAAAAATAAATAAAAATAAAATGAAATGAAATAACAACAACAACAACATCAACAACAACAATAATAATAATAACACAGTTTTTATGTTTCGTAGGTACAGTATGTACTACTACTACTATTTTAACTACTAATACAAATAATGATAATAAAGATGTTCAAAGATTTGTTCAAAACATATATAAATATTATTCAATAAAAAAAAAGTTGTGTATGAACTACAGTATGCATACCAATCCAAAAAATATTCTCTCTCTAGTTGTAATCAGAAATGACCAACTTGTTGCTATGATCTAGTGATCAGCTCTGGGTATAAAAACAGACTGAGTAAATATGAAGTCTGCAGCATTAGGCTTTGCTGTTCTCAAGCCCAAGCTTGCAGGTTGATTTCTAGTGAATATAGAGTGAATATTATCTAGGTGATAACATTACTTAGGAGATCAGAGTTTGTCAGGTAATATATCCTTCTCTGCAAGGGAATAAGGCTTTTAGCCTGAAACTTAGAGTTCAGCACAGTGCTCAGAAAAATGAGAAGTCATGCAGAAAGGGCACAGAGAACGCCACACCAATCACTCAGTGCTGTCATCCACATGCTTCCCAACATCAGCTAAAAATAACCGTTTAAAGAACACAGAATGGCCAAAAGTGACAAATGTGATTTGATAAGGCTACAGGAGACAGAAGAGGATGTAAACTGACAGGATCTTGGAATGCTTTTTCATGATTTTCTGCCACATGTTACAAGCAACAGTACAGGATCTCCCATTAGAAAATTCCTGCATTAATTCAGCACCATACGTTATGCCAAATTAAGTCATGCTAACCAAAATGTTTGTTTTATTGTGAAATTACTGTACAATTAAAGGCACTGGCATATACTTCAGGTTTTGTTTGGTATTAACCACAGCTACCAGAACCCTTGTGCACCACTGTGGTGTGTAAAAGCCAGGGAGGTGGTAGAATTCTGATTTACAGGAAGAGTTTGCTCATTACATTTGCATTGAAGTGGAAGCAGAGGAAGGATTAGAAGACTGAATATGCAGAGTAAGATCTGACAGGCTCCGCATTGAATATTAACTAGGTACTATGCATGAATGCAAAAATGTCTTGCATTTCTCCTGTACAGAACTAAATATTATGTTACATGAACTGTCATCAGCATAAGCATCAGCAGATATGCATGAGATGCAGAAAAAAGGAAATATTGGCACTGGCCCAGATATTCCATATTGGCACATCGATAATATTATCATCACCATGCAGTAGACCTAAGTGAATACAAAGTGTACACATCTATGTACAACTGTTTACCAAACCCCAGCATATTTATACTCAGGGTAGGTCTACGAATTCATACTTTTTAACAAAGTCAATGCCAAGGCATGGAAAGAAGGCAATACTCTATGTTTCAGATATTGATCTAAAAACAATGTTGAATGGCCCAGGGGCTCTGACACGAGACATCTCTCCAACCTGCCCATTGCATGCAGCTGAAATGAGAAGTCAGATGTGTTCTTTCCTCAAAGAAGTAATCAAGTTGCATAACATGAGCATAAGCCTGATCAAGCTTGAGAAACTACCAGCTTAATTTCTTTGTGTATGAACAATAGAAAAGTGTGCACAGTCAGGAATGAGCTTGGGGGACAAAAAGGTGAAGCTACTTACATTCCTAGGCCCAAATCAGATCCATCTTGACCTTAGAATTTAAGAAGAGATGCATGGCCCAAAATGTACTGGGTTCTGAGTTGGGATAAAGCAAAAACAACAAGTTTCAAGGACCCAGATTAAGCTGAGACAAAAAAAGATTTTTGCTGGTGAGTCACAATTGGCATTGCCAATTAGACTAGACTAATTAGATTAAATTGCAAATTAGATTCATTGATGTACCCAGACACACCTTCTAATTATAGTGAATTTAGTTACAAAAGTCAATATGTCTATGTCACTATTCCTAGGTCACATAGTGCTGTCCAATCACCATAATGATTACTATGAATATTATTGGGATGGCAAGGCTTTGGTGCCCCCTTATACATAGTGTAAGATGTGAAGTAATTATTTGTCACAACACTTGATCCATCCGTGAAGAAATATACTGTATAGCGCAAAGGAAGCAGTGCTTGGGAAGAAAACCTCAGTGGTACTTTTATCAGGTACTTCTGATTAGAGGTGCAACTCATTAACTGTTACACTACCAATGCCCCTGTACCCGCCAAAGGGGCACCTGACTCCTTATTACTACCATTGACATTGGACGAGCAGGTGTCAGCAAATATTTTTTTTAACCAGTTATTTTTTAATTTGTTGTAGGAACGGAAAATCTGAAATAAATTAACTGGTGTTAATCTCAAACAATTACATGTCGGGCCTGGTTTCAACATATGAATAAACCAGAGTATTGTTTTACAGTACATAGATCTGAGGTATATGAAAACTTAAGGTATATTTACAATTACATAATTGTAGAAATTATCCATTCAATATCCATTCAATAGAGAAAGGCTGAAAGGTCAATTTGTTTCATATGAACTAAAAACAATATCATTAATTTTGGCTGCTGGCCATGTATGGCTGTTCTTCATTAGCAGTACAGTTTTGCCAATTTATTGGTTCGAGTCCTAATTGCATGTCAAGTAACAAATCTCAAAGGACCAATAATATATATCCACTAATAAGCTGTTGTAATTATTGGGTGTTCTTACAAACCTACATGTTGGTTTACTGAATATCCTGGTAAGAGAATTGGTTCTATAGTCAGCATTGCTAAACATTTTGTTGCAAACCCTAATCTTTATCACAATAGCTTAAAATCCACAGGTGGTAGAAGAACTGTCACATTTCATAAGCACCAGTGCCTTATCTTCCACTGGAAAAGGTCTCCACACTGCAGTTTTGCCAGACTTTCTTTGCAGTAACTGCTTTGTTCTATGCAGAGCTGACCTTTACACATTACAAGGCATTACACTCATTCTCTGCAGATGATCTTGTACAGGGTGTACAGTGTATGACTGTACCTTGATTTGGCTCCTTCAGGCCGCAGGGGAGAGGATGTCTGTGATCTTTTGTTACTCTTCTCAACACCTGCTCAGCTGAGGGGGCCTGACTGCTCAGGTTGTCCTTGACATTGAGGATAACAGATGGAAGAGGTAAATGAATTGATAATGGGCAATATCCAGATATTTTCAGAGACATAAATTGTATATAATTTGCAATATGTACATACAAAAATAAAATGTACATTGTTGTAAGAATGTACATACACACACACACACACACACACACACACACACATAAACCTATATATATATGTATAGAGAGAGAGAGAGAGAGAGAGAGAGAGAGAGAGAGAGAGAGAGAGAGAGAGAGAGAGAGAGAGAGAGAGAGAGATGGGTGGGGTTGGGTTGGGTTGATCTGATGATGGTGGTAACACGTTATTATGATGATTCAGGTCCCAAGACCACACACAATTATGATGATGAAGAAAAACATTAATTCTGATGTTGGTTTGAGGACATGTGTTAATGGTATTGATGATTTTATTCTTTGTCTGATGGTGATGATGATGATCTCATTTTGCCTGATGCTGTAGCCATGCAGATCCACTTGTAATGTATATAATGGTTGTGTATTCAGTCCAGTGACTGCACAGTTCATATTATGCACCAGGTTAATATTATAGACAAATGAAACAGCAAAGAAAACGTTTTTTACGTGTTGTTTAACTACTGCTGCATGACTACATGTCCTTACCGTGCAATAAGTATTAATGAAATGTGTTCAAATTTAAGTCCTTCACTAAATTAGTGTTTTTAAATGTGTGCAAACTTTGTTGGCTGGAGTGATGAAAGAATATTGGTTCTGTATGTTTTGCTTTATTAAATGTTACAAGAGGGCTTCAAGTAGATGGCATTTCTACAGAGAATTGATCATTTTTTCTCGTACACAGCTTGCTTACCCAGTCTTGCTTCTGCAGCAGCCCTGTAGTCAACTGTAGTCAACTGACTCAACAGTTTAGTTAACTACCCATCTCTTCATAAGGTGTGTTGTAGCAAGAAGAACTCTGATTTGTGTCTAAAGTCTAATTTTCTTTTCTTCCTTTTTGAGAGCACAGAGAACAAACTCAGAAAAACAGTAGCTGATTAAATAATCAGATAATCTTTAAAATGCCATGAAAATGAGACTGCATCCTTTATACTTTCTCCTCAGATTCATAAAGTGGACATGAATTTGCTTATATTTAGAATCTGTGTATTTTAATATGTACATGCTCTTTGAAAGCTTCAAGACTCAGAAAATTTCAAAGAGCAGATCCAGATTCCAGATGTCCCAGCAGAATTCATTTTAGCACAGCTCATCAAGGCTTTTGAATGTGTTACTGATTGCACATCAGAAAATATGCCATACATGATTAAAAACAAAAACGCCTACGCAGGAATTTACAGCATTTATTGGACTACATAAAAACAGATTTCTACATTGATATCCATCTCCAAAAAGTAGAATACACTGCACTTACATTAGTATGGAGGTCATAATATGATTCATGATGAAGGCATTATTTCAGTTCAATGCCTGATTGGGAAATTGATTCATTTTTGCAAATTCTAAGAGTCCACAGATTTGTTTTTAATGCATGGGAGTTTGATAGGAGTTGTAACGCTCAGTCATCGGACAACCTAGAAACACTCAACACAAACAGTGATATATTTTCAGTCAAAACTAACAAGTCACCTAACTGCTACCGAACACCAACTACAATAATTTAATATAAAATAAATTGATAAATACTCAATGTGCGCAGAACTATGCCTCCCTTTGTAAGCTGGGAATTTCACAATGAGTGCTTGTTCTTTTTGAAGTGATGAGTCATCCTATTGAAGTGGAAAGGATTGTTCTAAAAATCCCAAATTCAGGCTGTCAGGCTAAGAAAAGTTATTCTGCAGCTTTTCACATGACAGCTCACGTCGTTGAAAATGGAAGCACCGCATGCCCATGTTTGTCACTGTGTGAAATTAATCTGTGTGGTCATTTTTTCCTTCTTAAGAATCTCTTTCCAAAATGCCACCCAAATCCACCCACTGGAAAAAGCTATATGTCACTGTATAAGCAACAACAGCTCAACTACAATGCTCCACACTTTACCACCAAGCACAAAAATACACATAAACATAGATTTGTCTGCAAATTCTACAGGCTAGCACATTCCAAACAATCAGAACAAGATGCCCAGACACAGTACTAGACTCTAAAGGAGAAGATTCCCTGTTGACTAAGTGGTTTAGCAAATCAGTTCATTCTTAAAGCTTCCTAAATGTCTCTCAGCTTGGATGTAGATATACAAAAACCTTTACTTAACACAGAACCCTCATATTATGTAGAGGTTCTTCAATGTTTGAAAAGGCTCTTCACTCTTCTTCACATTTCTTTTTACATAAACCAGATTCTTTTGGGATCCAAACGTAGTTCTTCTGTGGCTTTGCTCCAAAGAACCCATTTTAGCATCTTTATGAGTGTGGGATTCATTTGTGCCCAGAAATCCGTATGTAGTACCACAAAAATTCAACACATTACTCATTTACATTTCATAGTTCAATATAATGGGTAGAATAGGGCTGAATATTAACTGAAAGCATGAGTGCAACCCTGTGTTCTGTAAAATCAGTTCAGGGTATTTCTGTGTTCCCACATGATCCTCAGTGGTCCTGTGTGTGTCTGGGTGCCCGAGCTTTCCCTTGCCGCTCGGCCCCATGGGAGTAGCGCCACTTGGGTGCCAGGCCTTTCAGCTTCTTCCTCTTTCGGTCAGAAGCACACCACACCCGCTCACAGTACTGCTCCACTCGCTGGAAGTTACTGTAGCCAATCAGCTGCATGAAGTCTTTGTACCACAGCTTGGAGGCAGAAGAAGTTGAAGGGAGGCTAGGGAAGGGGCAGGGCGGAGATCTAAAGTGGGCATCTCTCTCCTCATATTCTCCTCGATGGAACAGACTCTCCACTCGCTCTTCCTCCAGCACCTCAAGAGTGACCCTCACAATGGTCTGAACAAATCCATGTTCTTCGGACTGGCACACATACACACCGGCGTCAGACTTTTTCGTTATTAGAAACAACAGACCGTGAGGTGTGTGGATAATGTGCTCGTCACCTTTTACCTGAAAGACAGAGAAAATGTGATGCAGAGTGAAATTACTATTTGTCATGGTGAACACACTCAATCACATACAATGTGCACCATAATGAAATGTGACCTCTGTATTTAACCCATCACACATGGAGCAGTGAGCAGCCAGTACATTGCTCAACGGTTCCTCAGTGGTGCCCAGGTGGGGACCTGAACTTGGCACCTTCCTGTTTCAAGGGCAAGGTTCTAACCACTAGGCATCCACTGCCCAGCAGTTCATACGTTAAATTATGTGTAATTAAATAAAATGACAAAGGCAAAATTGAAATGGCATGGAAAGTCATGACACCAGCTGAAATCTGTCAGAAATTAGAAAGCAATCCTGCCACTTAATGCAAATTAATATCAGATGGTTCAGTCTCAACTGACGGTCTATAAAAAGGGTTTACACAATAACATCTCATGATGAGTAAAACCAAATAGCTCTCTCAATACCTTCGCAACCTTATTGTTACAAAATACACTGATGGCATTGGCTACAGAAGAATACCTAAACTACTGAAGGTTCCAGTGAGCACTGTTGGGGCCATAATCTGGAAGTTGAAAGAACAGAATTTCACCCTAATCTGGCCACAACCAGGTGCTCTCCACAAGATTTCAGACAGAGGAGTGAAAAGAATAATCAGAACAGTTGCACAATTTGTGGAGAGCTCCAGAAAGACCTGGAATTAGCAGATACAATTGTTTCAAAGAAAACAATTTAAAAAATGTACTCAACCACCATTGCCTGTATGTACGCTCACCATGCAAGACTGAAGGAAAAGCATGCTAAAGCATGTTTAAAGTTTTCTGATTAATATTTAGACAAGCCTGTGAAATTCTGGTAGAATATAGTCTGGTGAGAACAAAATGTAACTGGATTATAGAGACCATGTTCGGAGGTCAAAAGGCATCTTGGTGTGGGGCTACTTTTCAGCACGCTTCATATAATTAAAGGAAGAATTTAATAAAAAAAAATGCACCAAGACATTCTTGATAAAAATCTGCTGCCATTTACCAGGATGATTAAGAGAAAAGAGGATGAACATTTCAGCAAAACAATAATATCAAACATACAACATAAAGAAAATTCTCAATTAGAATTTCTAATTTCTATTCTCAATTAGAATAGAAATTATTTATATTTCGGTGTATGACTGTGTATGTGACCAATAAAATTTGAATTTGAATTTGGTTTCAGAGAAAGGAAATAAAGCTGCTAGAATGGCCGAGCCAATCACCTGACCTGAATCCTATAGAAAATCTACAGGAAAAACTAAATCTTAGAATTCATAGAAGAAACTCATAGAACCTCCAGGATTTGACTGTTTGCATGGAACAATAAGCCAGAATTACAACTGAGCAATGCAGCGACTAGTTTCTCCAACAAAGGCTTTTGTATTAAATACATTTCAGTGTCTTCAATGCATTTTCCCAGTGTCATTCCATTTGATTACACAACTTGGACATTTATGGTTAAATTTCTTTGCATGTGTGAACTGGACGGGTTGTTACTGACATCTGGTGAGAATTGTCATGTCAATTGCATCTTTAGAAATATATTTGCATAGAAAATTGGTAAAATGTTCAATACTGTTTTTACCTGCTGTATGTTCAGGTAG
This sequence comes from Lepidarchus adonis, assembly GCA_037576955.1. Lineage (NCBI taxonomy): Eukaryota > Metazoa > Chordata > Actinopteri > Characiformes > Lepidarchidae > Lepidarchus > Lepidarchus adonis. The sequence goes on from JBBIGC010000020.1 coordinate 8,910,608, forward strand.
AGACTAAATTAATGCATAGTTTTTCTCAGTTACAGATCATTGAGTCACTGCTGGCTGGCTATTTTTGGGTTGCCAGACTATTCTTGCCATAGCAGGGATACTGAACTGCCTTGACCTCTTTAGCCCTGTTCACACCTGACATTATCATGTGCTTTGAGTGATCTGAACACAGGTTGGCAGTGCTGGTAAAGGTGTGAATGCACCCAAAACACACTGAGCATGCACTGAGTTGCCAATTGCTCAGAATACAATCAAAGGTGGTCTGGATATATCCACTGATCAGCCATAACATTAACACTTACTGGTGAGTTGAACAGCATCGATTATTTCATTAGTTTACTATGATGGCACCTGCCATGTGAACAGTCTATTCCTGAAGTTAATGTGCTGGAAGCAGGACAAATGGACTCAAATTTTTGCACGGTAGCAGGATGCCTTATTCTGCTGAAAGTAGCAATTGCCTTTAAGGGATGTACTTGGGTCTGCAACAATATCCAGGTAGGCGGTACATGTAAAGTAACATCCACATGAATGCCATCCAGGTTTTCCCAGCAGAAGATTTCTCAGAGCATCACAGTTATTTTGCCAGCTTGCCTTCTTCCTATAGTGTAATGGTTCCCAGTTCCTCAATCTTGTGCTGCTTCTCCTGCTCCCAACACAACTGATAAAAATGTGCAAGACAGGGGGTGGCCCAAGACTACTTGGTGAACCAGTGCCATTGTGCATTCTGGTGCCATCTCTTCCCCAGGTAAGCAACCCAGGCACAACCAACCATTAGTATATGGGGTCACCTTCTTCCATTGCTCAAATGCCCAGTTCTAATGCTCACATTCCTATTGTAGGCAGGTTCAGCAGTGGACTACACAGCAACATATACAGCAGCATTGATAAGCTGCATGTTCTGACAACCTTCTGTCATAACCTGCATTACATTACATTACAGTAGCTTTTCTGTGGGAATCTACTAGACTTCACCTTACACATGCATCTGTGACTTTTTGGTCTGCTCCCTGGTTGTCCTTCCTTGGACCACTTTCAGGTGTCAAAATTGCTTAGATTCTTAATTTGCACTTTTTTTCTGGTTCCAGGACATCAGCTTCAAAAACGAACAGATCATTTGCTGTCATTCCTCTTGCAATGTGTTATTGTAATGAAAAAATCAATTCTGTTCAAGTCAACTACCAGTGGTTTTAGTGTTACGGCTGATCAGTGTGTGTGTGTGTGTGTGTGTGTGTGTGTGTGTGTGTGTATGTATATATGTGTGTGTGTGTGTGTTTCTGTCTCTCTTCCATGTCCAGTCCTTTCAATAGGTACCAAGTGAGTAAAGCCTGCAGAGACCGTGGTCTACACTCTAACAGAGTGCTATTCTTCTCCACACCGTAGACCAATTTCTCTGACACACTCTGAGCCTCTGAAAACACAAAACACAGGAAAACCCATAAAAAATTTAAATAAATGCAATACTGAATGACATTTAAAAAAAAACACCAGGAAGCAGCAATTTAAATTGGAGAAAAGTAAAAAACTTGCACTGACACAAGGGAAATTGTGTGAACTAAGCAGTGAAGGAAGTGTTTGGCAGAATCCCTCCCCCATATTCATTATTAGTCATTTTATAACTGGCATTAATAAAGTCTGGGGGCAAATCTGTTTTCCTCAACTCCAACTGCTTGACTGATCAATAGAGCAATAGACCTCTAGCACAAACCTTTCAGCTGGAGACCGTTACACTGCTGAACAGCATTGCCATGACGGACATCCTGCCTTCTGAAGCGCCTGGTGAGAGTGAGAGAGAGAGAGAGAGAGAGAGAGAGAGAGAGAGAGAGAGAGAGAGAGAGAGAGAGAGAGAGAGA
>JBBIGC010000020.1:8925224-8936600 GCA_037576955.1 Lepidarchus adonis
GGGGGAGAGGGAGAGAGAGAGAGAGAGAGAGAGAGAGAGAGAGGGAGAGAGAGAGAGAGATGGGGGGGGAGAGAACAAGAGGTGAGAGAGAGATAGACATGGAAGCAGAGGGAGAGACATACAGACAAAAAGAGGAGAAGAGTGAGAAAGAAAGCAAGAGAGAGAGAGGCGAGGTGGAGAAACAGAGGAGAGAGAGACAGAGAGAGAGAGAGATAGAGAGAGAGAGATTGCATGTTAGTGCTGGTGAGTTCTTACTGGACATGGTGGAGATTGTGGGGCTGTTGGGGTGGAATGGAGATTTCCCTCTGCCACTCTCTATGTGCTCAGATTCCAGGTGAAACACACTGTCCTGTTAAAACACACACGTTTTATGAGGAAAAGTCTGGATGTAGTAATATAGGGTTATTTATTTCTTATATACAGTACATACTGTTACTTTATCAAAATGGCAGTTTCATTGGTTAGTATTTGCCTGTGCTGACTCGCACCATGCTGAGTGAGTGACAGGGGAATGGGTGGGTCCTCCTTACCACCCAGAGAGAAACTGTGCTTTCTTAGACACCCCACCACAAATGACTGTGGCATGAGTGATGAGGCCATGGGGCCACTTGTCAGAACTATGAACTTGCTTATTTATTTATTTATTTATTTATTTATTTATTTATTTATTTATTTATTTATTCATTTATTTCAATAGGGCCTCAATTAACACAAATTTACTTGTGATGAAATACTGTTGCATTAATATACATTCAACTTGTTACTGTAAAAATGACCATATTGGAGTGAACTGGAAACCTGTAACCAATAAGACAAAGGTTAAAATAATTAATTTAAAATATTAAATTATACATATATACCAAATCTTTTCCTACAAAGTCAAGGCAAATGATTGGTTTTTCTATAATCCCTTCCTCTGTTGAAGTGTAAAATCTTGCTTTGATGAAAGCATCTCAAATGCAGCATCTCTCTGTTCTCACTGCCCTATCAGGTTGGATCTAGCAGTGTGGTGGTTGGTGGATTAGGGCCTGGGGCAGTTCCCATGCAGTTGCTGATCGCTCCTTCACTGTTTGTGCCAGAGCAGGACGAGTGGGACATCACACAGAGCAATTCATCAGCTGGTCTGTCAGCACTAAAATACACCCAAACACAGTCAGTATATTACACTGCCAATCCAGCACACACTAACACACACCAGCGTGACTCCATTTCACACTTGCACATTACATTCTCATTCATAAAAAAACGGAATATAAAATGAAAAGAGAATGAAGCCACACCCACATCCTATCTAGCTGTATCACTGGCATCAATGAGGCTTGGGTGCCCATGACATCCCAGTTAACTGCTCATCCCTAACTAGAGTTCTTGTAGACCTAACCACCTCAAACTGGGAGCACTCCACAAGACCTGGTGTTTTACAGGTGAGCTCACCCTGCGTTTTAAAATGGGATAAATATTAATGTAGTTCAGTTTTTTTCGGGTGATGGTCAGGCTAAAAAATGTAATACCAAACATGGTTCAGGTGAGAAAATGCAACTTTGATGGAAATCCACAGTGCATACAGGCATTTGTTCCAACTCTACACAACCTGATCCTCCTACTCAGCTAATGTCCTGAACAAAGACAAGAAACTCATTAGTGAAAGTGAAGCCAAGGCTGAAATAAATACCTGCAGCCACTGCAGCTCACCATTTAGACTGGGAATAGAATTAATGCAATAAATAATAAATAAAAGGCATACACCTTAAATCTATGTATGGTATAAGCAAGAACAGGTTAGGGCAAGAACACTACTGTGTCAGTGATCTGCATACACACTCCTAGCACATGGTGGAAATTTGCAGAGTGTTTGGCTTAGTGTGATTGTACTGATTCTCAGGACAGAGATCACCTATGAGACTGAAAATGCCAACTTTTGGGTAACGCAGTGTGAGTGTGGGATGTGTTTGGGTGTGTGGAGGTTGGGTGAGGTATGGGCTGTAAGTGAGTTAAAGGGATATGTGAATAGCTGCTCCAGTCCTCTTTAATAGAGGATGCAGTGTGGAAGTGCTGTGATGTGCCACCGTACAAACAGGAGCAAAAAGCCAACATAATTGGATTTTGAGGTTGGCTGGCGAGGAAGAACTGGCACCAATTAGGGCCAACTAATGATCATCAGCTCACCATCGCCTCTCGTCTCATGTGAAAATTTGTACCCAATCACAACACAAAGACTTCAGTTTACAGCAACACACATCATAATGCGTCTGTGTGAAAGAGAGCAGCGGGCGCTGACAGCGGAACACAAATTTACAAGCTTCTGATGCCCCATGCTAATAGTTGTGTGTGAAAATGAAAACAAAAAAGGGAATAAAAAAGGAGGAATGCTTCTAAAACTGAAATAAATGGCCAAGTTTAGCTTTGTTACCAGAGTACCATCATGCATGGGATAAAAGAACAACCAAAATAATCCTGTCCTCTTAAAGATGTTGGGTTGTTTGCTTACGTTGCTCTCTTTCGTTTTTCTCTTTATTCACCGGCACTTTTCTCTCCGAGTTGTTGCTGGCAAAGCCCACTAAAGCCAATGGTTTGGCAAACACCACACAAGCTATGGGTGGTGGTCAGACACCAACACTGACTCTGATGCTGCCAAATGATTGTTCTACAATTTTATTCTATTGTTTTGCAAAACTATTTAAAAGTAATTATGGAATCATAATTAATTACGCTATATGCTTTGTATTAACTGATCAGTGTTACTTAAGATTGTTTTTATCACTGGTGATTAATTGCCATGAAAATAATTGCAATTTACACATTTTTCTTTATTGTAGGGAAGTAAGTTCAGGTATCATCCTTTCTTCCTAACTGTCCACCAACAGAACCTCTCTAGCTTTGTAAAACCCATGACACAACTCCATAAACACGCATTCTGCTTTATCTACACATTTTTGCCTGAACACTACCCAACCCACACATAATTCACAGTTTGTGGAGATGTAAACATGATCACGAAAGTTAACAACTATAGAAAATACAATCAATTCAAACGATCAGATGATTATGTGACAGAGACTGAGGCTGATCTGAGATAGAGCAGACCAGGCTCAGCAGGGGGTGTTCTCTGTGTGTGTGTGTGTGTGTGTGTGTGTATGTGTGTGTGTGTGTGTGATTAGGTTTGAAAGCCTTCGACCTTTTCTGTTCCTCTGGTTCTGCTCTGTGTCTGCTGCTGTATCAGTCTCGCTTGTCATCACATACACATCTGCACTTCATCATCCCATCACTGAGTTTGCAGTCATCTCACAGTGGGTGTGTGAGTGTGCGATAATGTACTAAGTGTATATACGTGTGTGTGCGCATGTGTTTATATCCATCTGTTCGGCATGTTCATATCTGAGGGTGGAGACCATTAGCTTTGGACACACACTCGTCCGTGTCCTGACGGGTTTACTGCTCTTCCTGCAGTTCAGCTCTGGGGTTATCAGCTGTCCTGCTGAAACCGTCTCCTCTCGTTCCCCTTTCTCTGATCTCCTGCCCCTCAAGGCCTCTTCTAACTCCACTATAGACCTTTCAGACCACATTTACATTGGTGCTTGTTGTTTGATGAAATTGTGAAAAATAGTTGTGTGTATATACAGTTTTTAATGAGCTACATAAGTCAATGTATACAGTCATGTTCTGCTTAAGTAAAAGGCTCGTTTTTTTCAATTCTTTTTGACAGGGGAGACTTGAATCTGCTGATAAAGAAATCACATCATTTGTTCACATACACCAGTCAGCCATATCATTAACACCACCTGCCTTTATATTGTATCAAGAGCTCTGACTGGTGCATTGTGTGTTCTGGCTGCTTTCTAGAGTCAGTTTTAACATTTTGTGCAACAGGAGCTCCTCTATGGGCTTTAACCACTTGGGTCACATGACCCTGTCACAGATTCAGCAGTTCCTGGGTCATTTTAATAGGTACTAACTACTGCAGACCTGGATTAATCCACAAGACCTGCAGTTCTGGAGATGCTCTGACTCTAGCCATCGCAATAAGAACTTCCAGCACATACATTTTAAGAACTGAATGATGACTTGCTACCTAATCCCACCCCCTGACAGATGCCATTGTAATGAAATAACTAGACAATGTTATTCACTTCACCTGTCAGTGGTGTTAATGTTACGGCTGCCAGTTGTAATTCATTTCTTGCTAGAAAATGGCAATATTTGTGCTGTATTCTTGACATCTGCTTCCAGTCTTCATGTCTGTAAAGGATTCTGTCACCACATTCCTCTACAACAAACCACTTCACATCCCAGCAGTGTCAATGACTAATTAAATGATGAATGATGAAAAAATCCTGACAAAATGGTGGAATTTTCCTTAATTTCTAAAAGAGATACAAGACACTGGATGTGACAAAGTGGTTCAGACCAGTCTGACTTCTCTAACAGCTGGGAAAAAAAGGTCCGTCCTTTCTGGCTCTTTCAAACAAACTTGCTTTTCTTCTCTCCGGCTCCTTCAAATAAACCTCTAACCCCTGTGATTAGCTGCTCTGTAATTTGCCTGGGACTCTCCAGGGAGGATGAGACTGTTTGTTTTTGCTTGTCTGACTGTTTAGCTGCAGATTTGGACAGAGTGAGAATGATACAGCTTCCTCTTATCCACACACACATACACAAATACACAAGAAAAGAAAGTCTTTCAAAGACCAGGCTTTCTGCACTGAGAGGACCACAGCTGGTGTTACCATCAGTGTTTAATACATTAAGCCTGAGAATGAAGAAATGAAGCCTTTGAGGTAGTTTAGACTGTAGCTTATGTACTTATCTAGTAGCGAAATCCAAAAAGACGTAAGGAATAGATGGATATATGATGTATTAAGCAGGATATTGCATATGAGCCATTTTAAGAGGAAAAATGACAGTGTTATGGAAGGAGAAAGTCTCCATCTTGTAAAATACTGGAATACCACAAGGCTCACTTATGAGTCACTGGAAAACAAGTCCATTCCATGACACATGTTTTTTAATGAGCACCAGGGATACTCAAACACTACTTTAGAGTGGGGACATTTCATTGACCATTACACCACTTTTAACTACTCCTGTGTGTCGGGTGCACATAAAAACATTTCCCGTTCTCAGGTCACTTGTTGAAAACGGACATCTGTGCTAAAACCATGAGCCTTAAACAATATTCAATATTCAGGAAGTGGAAGTGGAGTGAAAACTACTGTACCTCTGTTCTCTGGCTGACTCTGACGTAAGCACACACGGGGCTGAAGGCTCCTGTCCCACAGGTAAACAGGTGAGTGCTGTTATACTGCTGAATCAGCTTGATGTAGTTAGCACACTCCGGCTGCAAAGGAGAAGACAAAACACTTTGTAATGTGTAGATAACTGACCCATCCATGCTTCACCCACCAAGGCAATCAGTTGGTGTCACTTGTCACTTTGTCACGTCCTGTTTGGTAGCACAGCGTATATACTGGACGCATACAGAGTCTTTAAATAAACACTGATGGAGTGAATGTGAAGAAGAAACATGTTTTGATAAAGCCTCTCGTCATGTTCTACAGTTTCTCATTAGGTCAAATGGGATTTGGGTCTGTGTTCTTTAAAGCTTGTGTAACTTGCTATGAAAGAATGCAATAGGTGGAGCATGGAAAGATCAGAGATGAGATATCATAATCTTGGAGCTTAATACTATTTCCTGGAACACTGCACATTGTACACAACCGTACATGATTTAAATGAATTTACCCTCTCTCTGCCCTGCATGAGGCACTCCTCCACCTGCTCCTCCGAGCTCGCCCAGTGAATCTGTCAGAGAGAGAGAGAGAGAGAGAGAGAGAGAGAGAGAGAGAGCAAGAGAGAGAGATAGACAAGGAGGCAGAGGGAGATGAGAGAAAGTGAGAGGGAGAGACAGACAGACAAACAAACAGAGGAGGAGAGTGAGAAAGAAAGCACGAGAGAGAGAGGCGAGGTGGAGAAACAGAAAAAGAGGAAGAGCATGGGGGGAGAGAACAAGAGGTGAGACAGAGACAGAGGGAGTCAAGAGAGAGAGGGATAAAGACAGACAGACCGAGGAGGAGAGTGAGAGACAGACACATGGACAGTTTACAAAAGCCACATTTCCATTCTTCACTGAATGACAGTTATACAGTTATAGTTTTCAAGGGCCTGAACTGAATGAATACGTATACGCTGCTCTAATGGCAGTGGTCTGACTAAAGCTAAGCAAACAGTCATTCTTAAAAGCATGCAAACCATGGCAGAAGTGCAAAACATCCTAATTAGTATAAAGTGTTTACATCTGTGTGGAATATAAACCTCTCTGTCTCTTTCCTTTTATCTACTCAGCCACTGGTAACCCCTCTACTACACTAAAGAAAGATGTGTGAAAAATAAAGTGTATGATTATAGTGTCATTGTAATAACTGCTGAAAATAACGCTGGACACTGATGTGATTATTACAGGCAGGAAGTGATTATGATACGACACCTACATAAGTCCTTTATGACAACTGACATAAAAGCACAAAAGCATTTATAAATGCTTATTCGAAATGTATCAATTGTAATAAAACCTTGTACATTTTGATTGTGACATTAATTAATGTAATGACATCCAGGGGAAAATGAGACAGCAAGCTATGATGACTGCTGTAATATAATGGACTTTCCCAACGTTTTTCAGCTCATTCTGTCATGATCACCAAGCAATACCTAGGTTGATATCTTTCTCTGCTTTTTCCCCCAATTCATTTTCATAAAAGGCTTATGTAGCCAACAAACAGTAGCTCTACAGAAGGTTTTACCCACAGCTTATATATTTCAATACTCAGTATATGTTCTACCTTTTATAGTTCATTATAATCTTTGTTAGTTGGTTTTATTGAACATGTAATCTCACTCTTCATGTCATTGGTTTAGAGAACCATCATACGAAAAAAAAATCCTTGTAGTAAGAACCAACAAAAATAAAAGACTGGTTCTAACTCTGATTTTGTTGTTTCCCATTCATTTAAATGACTGGTTTATATAGAATAAATACTCTGAACATGGTTTAAATTAAAGGAAAACTCTGTTTTCAGCATCTGTAGCACACAGCAACATTATGATAGAAGCCACTTTAAAAATCTGTTTTCTGATAGTGTAAAGTGTTAAAATGTGTGTCTATGGTAGTTGATTATGTCCTATTAATGTGACAAATACAATGTAAAATCCAAGACAGGCACAGTGATGCAGTGGTTAGCATTGTAGCCTCACAGCAAGAGGGTTCTGAGTTCAATCCTCAAGTCGGTGTGTGAAGTGTACAAGTAAACCCTGCTCCTCCACGTTTCCTCCCACGTCCGGTTTCCTCCCACTGTCCAAAGGCTTGTAGTTTTGCCGCTTTAATTGTCTATAGGTGTGTGTGAGTGAATGGTCTCTGTGTTGCCCTCCCATGGATGAACCCTGGTATTGGAAAAGTCTGGAGAATAAATGAGGCCGAGAAGTGTGTACAGACGACACACATTCAATGCAAACAAGGCCCAACTGACACCTGCTGCAGTTCCAACCTATAGGACGCATGCAGACATACATCCTTACCTCTCTGTGAGGTGCGCTGACTCTGTCGAGGTTCAGGGAGTACAGTGTGTCTTTCCCTCCAATGATCAGCCTCTCTTGAGTTTCATCCAACAACATACTGTAGTGCTGCAGAGTTCCCTCTCCAGCCTGGAATACCCATGTCCTGTTCAAGTCCCAGAGCTCTACACACACACACACACACACACACACACACACAGGAAAGACAGAACGTACATTAAAATTGACATCATAAAGGAATAAGTGGATTAGGGTAATGAGAGAGCTTTTTCCTGGAGCTGAGCACTGTTGGAGTCGGAGTTTTCTCTGCTGAATAAGTGAGCTGTGCATGTGTAGGCGCACGGCTAGAGTGGGATTATCCAGGGGATACTTAAGCCCACTATTAAACACAGGGAACGCGTCTCAGAGGACTAGCTGTGTGAGAGAGATGGAGAAAGCAGATTAATCAAGGTGCATAGTGTCAACAACTTACGCCATTTCAGCCTTAATTTCCTGAGTGTGTGTGTGAGCTTGTGGTCCCTGCAGGGCTCAGATTTAAACCACTTCAGCTGCTCTCCCCTGATTTCCTCTGTGCAAGTGTGCGTATGTGTGGGCCCTCTGGTCATTCATACGAACTCTTTCACTGTGCTCTAACTCAATCTGTTTGTGATTTCAGAAGGCCTCTGGGTGATTGTTCCTCCAAAAAATCAGCCAAAGATCTAACTGGGGTCTCTCTCTGTCTCTGTCTCTGTCTCTGTCTCTCTCTCTCTCTCTCTCTCTCTCTCACACACACACACACACACACACACCAGAGGCTGTTCCCTGCTGAGCTGGTTATTTCAGAGGATCATTGACTGCCTCGGTGGAATGGAAGGATAGTGTGCATGATGCCTGCAGGGGAAAGAACAGCAAAGATCAAGAGAGCCAGAGACAGAAGAAGTAAAAAGATAGATAGACAGCTAGACAGACACACACACAATGCAAAGATAGACAGAAACCACTCGAATTGTGAGAGGTTTTATTTGCATATTATTTATTTCTAATATCTGAGGAATCCTTTCCTTAATGGCATCCATGTGATGTGATTCTATAGAAATTCTAGAGAACTGATTTAACTGCAAGCTGTTACAAATTACAGTCACCCCACTGTTTAAGCCTTTACCTCTAAACCTTCTCCACCCTAGCCCTGCAGCGTGAACTCTCTCTAAAAAAGTTTCGGGTAAAAACAGCATGAACAAGACGAGAGGCCCGAGAAATGAAGGTTCATAGAAATTTTCCTAAGCTAAATATATAGAGAAAATGCAGAAAGAGCCAAGAAAGAGATTTTCGTTAATTAATCCACATTCTGCTTTGATGCTAAAGCCCAACTGATGTTTATTTGATCTGTCAATGTTATTTATATTGATTGCATAATGCATGGTACATATCCCAAGAGGCTTTCTTCCCTTTAATGTCATTCCGAACGTCTTACTCATGTTAAATCTACTTGTTTGACCTCGTCTGTGCGGTTTCATTAAAGAAGAGCACAGTAATTTAAGCCAGATAAGTTAGAAAGGCTCAGTATCGGACACTTTAGAGGGTCATCCAGGACTACCTGACCTACACTGGAGCGTTCTATCAATCACCTCAAGTCACGATCAGAAGGCGTGTGGGTCGTTATTGTTTATGAAGGGGCCGTACGACCAGAACAAACAGAAAATTACAAATGTCCCACCACAACTCAAGAGAAAACCTCCCACATCCCCCTAAGGCAATGAGCATTTGAACCTCTCTATAATATTAACTCACTGAGAGCCCCTGACCTGGGCAAGGGTCATACCATTAGGTGCTCCATGGGAGGGGCAGAGCAAGGAGAAATTTAAAAGGAAATCCAACACCATTCATTAACATCAGCATCAAGGCCATGCCGCTCCAGGTAATGTGTCCTCTGCAGAAAGCTCAAGGCAATAAGCAAATTTTAGCAAAAATTCTGTAGTCAATCATATGTGTCCAAGACACTTCATTCAATGAATGCTATTGTGAAGAGAAGTCGTAGGCCATCTGAAATAATATAATGTGTTTATCTGGGCAATAGTTGTGTTTTTGCTTGTAAAAACACAATATAACATTAGAATATATACACATCAACGTTAATACAATAAAAATTTACCAAAATGTGAGTTTAGTATAAGGTTTTATGAGAGGGTGGGTTTTACGGGACTAGATTTAGATAGATTTGGTCATTTTCACCATTAGTACATAATTTTATATGTATAAATTTATAATATATAAATTAGCAATTATCAGAAGCCATACTGCTGACTGCTAATAGATACATTAAGTAAGTGAACTACTGTGTAAATTAGTTATTATTATAATAATATATTATAATAACATACTTAATATTCCAACCAGATATTGAATTACCAGATACAACAATTATTGAATATATATATATATATATATATATATATATATATCAAGACATAGACTAACACACTAACTAGACTAACACACTGAAAGACATAAAATCACAATTTATCCATTATTAATTAGTGTTTTACGGCACCTATAATGGTTCACTGTCCAGACCAAACTGTACTGATATCAATTAATGTGTGGCCTTAATTACTACTAATAAAGCAAAAGAATGATCTAGATACACTTTATAACCTTGATACAAAAACCTTGATAAATTATGTTCTGACAGCTGAAATGTGTCTTATCGTTTGTACTTTGTTATAGATCGTTTTTGTTGCTTCTGTTTTTTGTCACCAGCTTGTGTGTAGCATATGTATGGATTAGTTCCCAAGAAACACCATTGATCATATATCCTCTGTCCTTGGAGCAAAAAACTGAAAAAGTAAGATGTGCACTGTAGAAAGTGGGTCAAGTATCTTAAAAGTAGTTCAATACAGGAAGTACATATCTAATGGAATATAGATTGAAATGGAGATGAATCAATGCTCTCCTCGATTCTACATTAACATGTGCAGACCAGGTTCTCCTTCTATTGCTCTTTCTTTCTCTCCGTTGAGCTAAAGACCCATTTCCTCCATCTAAGTCATCCATGTGGTAAAAGTGAAAAGAATGAGTCACTCCAAAGGCCGGAAAACTGTCCGGATCTTCCTGAAGAGGCTTTAGTGGACGGAAGACTCCAGATTTAGGGAAAGGGAGCTGGAAGATTGGAGCGGTCAGGGCTGATTGAAGTGGTGGATGTATACTCCCCTCACTGAGGGGCTATTGGTTATCATAGATAGGGAAGTGCTTTCATCCCAGAGAGGAAACGAAGTTCTCTCTTTTATCTGTCAGTTTGAATTTACATCTCTCCATCTAACAGGAAGGGCCATACAGTACATCCTATATTAAATGACTTTTTACACTGCACAATAATATGGTCTGTAGAGAAAAGAATTCATAAAGATGAATGTTAAATGAGATAAGGTAAAAGCACAGTAACTACGCCTAATCAAGCCGACTGATTGAAAATCAAGATTATTTTGTTGCCCAGGTGGCTGACACTCATTACTCCACAGGAGGACATGGAGAATGTAAAGACCCTGCTGGAGAGCATGCCTTCGTTAAACTACCATATTGACTTTGTTAACCCACTAACCTCGGTAATTATCAAAAAAGCCGATCCTGCATTTGGAAACTTGATCATAGACTGAATTCCTGGCCTCTGCAACCTTCCAAGAATTCAGTAATTCTGTCCACAGTTCAATAAAAAAGCACAAGGAACATTTCAAAACTGTAATTCTTTCTTTCTTTCTTTCTTTCTTTTTCTATCTATCTATCTATCTATCTATCTATCTATCTATCTATCTATCTATCTATCTATCTATCTATCTATCT
>JBBIGC010000020.1:8948908-8977209 GCA_037576955.1 Lepidarchus adonis
GAGAGAGAGAGAGAGAGAGAGAGAGAGAGAGAGAGAGAGCGAGAGAGAGAGAGAGAGAGAGAGAGAGAGAGAGAGAGGATTTCCCACTGGTAGGGTGTAGCTATCTACAAAGAGAGCCCTCATCTTTCCTGCATTACAGTGTAAACAGCCGAAGCAGACACCAGCATAACAATATGAGTAGCTGACGCTCTTTCACTGAACCGGTGGAGTTTAAAGAAAGCCACATTGTAGAAACCCAACCACCGTAACACAGAGGAAAAACAATAATATAAGACAGAGTCTGGCTTCCTTAATGAAGTCAAAGTGACCTCATTCAATCCATTCACATCTCAATAGAGCACCATGCCGTGACATACTCAGCGAGTGCCATCATTTATAAAATGGAATATAATAAAGTTTGACAGAATGGAAATCAATGAGTCACTGAGTCGACTGGAAGAACAGTACTTATGCCAAGACATTTTATATGATCTGACTGCTAAATATATTAATGTTATTACTTATTTATACTGCACTGACATCTCTTTCTAGATTGCTTTAATGGTTAATGTTTTTTTCTCAAATGACTGACAGTATATTGACTCATTATTATTATTATTATTATTATTATTATTATTATTGTTTTATTTACCCAGCTCCAAAATGATAAAAATAATATATAAACAGTAAAAATGATTCTTTCCTTTAAACTGATAATGTATGTATTGTTTTTTTCTATTCTGAGGCTTAGTCTACTGTCTCAGATGAAGGATTACGAAGGAAATGTGTAATAACAGAGCAGTGGAAAAGCACTGTAAAGTATGCACCCTGTTAATCTGTTCAGCATGCATTGACCTGCATAAAGAAAAAGCGGAAGCTCTGCATTAAAGCCCATTCACCCTCATCATTAGACCCAGTGGACCAGCACACATTTCTTCCCTCATGACATGTTTTTAGTGCTAATTCTTAACCTAGATAGCTAATGTTTCCACTGTTCTCATATATCTCTCTCTCTCTCTCTCTGACACACACACACACACCTGTTGTCTTACCTTTATGGGACAGTCGTAGTCTTGGATAGTTGTTCTTTGCTCCTTCTGCTGCAAAGTCTCCCCACAGGATCACACAAAGTGTGAGGGTGAGGGTCCATGCACACGCCATCCCGTCACACACTTGTCTCAGTCTCAGTCCTTATTGTCCAGTGCCAGCAGCCTCCATGGTCCAGTGCAGAGACGTGCAGCCTTGGTTCCAGTTACCATGAAGTCATCAGTGCAACACGAGTCAGCTTGTAAATCCTTGGATGTGGAGGTTGTGTGTCGTTGTGTGTGAAGCCTTCAGTGTGTCTCCAGAGTGCAGCTGGTGCGCTGCTGAAGAAGACGCAGTGCTGTGTGACTCAACCCTGGCTGACCACTCTGTCAGACACATTCCACCAACTCGAGCACACTGGGTGTGGGTGTGCACTCGTGTGTGTGTGTGTGTGTGTGTGTGTGTGTGTGTGTGTGTGTGTGTCAGTCAAGGGGACTGTGCTGATCTTGGAGAGAATGGAGGTGCACCGCTGACTTGTCTGACTAATAAGAAGCCCTGTCTCTTTCCTCTTCTCTCCACCTTTTCCCCCTCTCTCTCCTCCTCCTCTTCCACAGCTCTGTCTCTCAGCCAGAGCAGTGAAATACTGCCTCTCCACGTGCCACTCAGCGATCCTCCCCTACCGCCCGCTCTGCTCCCCTGCTGCTAACATGGACTCCAGCCAAGCTCTCTCTCCTCCCTCTAACCACCCTGCCCTCCCCCTCCTCCTCCTCCTCTCGCTCTTTCTCTGCTACACTGTCTCTATCTTCGATTATCTCTGTTGCTCCACATTTTTCCCCTCACTCATGCTCCATCTATCATGTGCCAAAATGAGCCTCAGGTGAGCAATATTACTTATTATTATTATATTAATTCTTTTTTCTTTAATTGGGAATGACCTTTCTTAAACTTCAAGAAATAAAACTAGAAACAAGTACGTTTTAAAGTAAATAAAATGGATTAAATGTGTACAGTGGCAAGGTATGTGAACCATTTGGAAGTTCATGGTTGTATGCATTCATTTGTCATAAAACGTCAACTGATCTTTATCAAAGTAAAGGGTTTTGACAAACTTAATGGGGCTAAAATAATAATACAAAAAATCTGATCTTTTTATGTCAGCAACCATAAAAAACAAAGTGATTTCAAAGATTTTAAAAATGTATGAGTCAACCATATCTACAAATGGAGACACTTTTGGACTGTGGCTACTCTACCAAGAAGTGGGCACTGAGTAAAATGACCCCAAGAGCTCAACCAATTCTCCTCAATGAGGAACAGGAAAAAAACAAAGTGGCAGCCAAAGATGTGAAGGCATCATTAGAACTTGCTAACCTATGTAGATAAAACATTGAACAAGCAGTGTGTCTATGGCAGGACACCACAGAGGAAGCTGCTGCTTACTAAAAAGAACATTGCTGCACACCTGAAATTTGTGATAGAGCTCAGTTATTCCGCAGTGGTATTGGGTAAATGTTTGGTGGACTGATAAAACTAAGACTGAACTATTTGGGAAGAACACCCACCACTACATCTGTAGTAAAAAAATAGCACTGCATCCTGAAAACATCATGCCAACTATAATGTTTGGTGGAGGAAACATCATGATTTGGCTGCTTTGCTGTATCAGGGTCTGGCCAGCTTGTAGTCATTGAGGGGAAGATAAATTCCCAAGTGTATAAAAAATAGTTCAGGATAATGTGAGAATATCTACTATCAGCTAAAACGAGATGTTGGGTGATGCAACAAGACAATGACCCAAATCACTGGAGAAAGAACAGAACAGAATGGCCTCAGAAAAACAAAATCCACCTTGTGAAGTGGCAAAGTCAGAGCTCAGACCTCAACCCAATAGAAATGCTATAGAATGACTTGAAGAGAGCCATACACATCTAAAGAATATGACAGAGCTCAGCAGTGAAGAATGGGCCAAGATACTTCCTGAACAATGTGCAGGTCTGATCCACAGCTACAGGAAGAGCCTCGTTGAGGTTATTGCTGCCAAGAGGTGTTCAAGCAGTAGTTAATTCCAAGGGTTCACATAGAGTTGTTTATAGCTGGTCTCAATAAAGACATAAAAAGATATGAATATTTTTGTTAATATTTTAAGCACATTATATATGTGAAATTTCCCACTTGTGGGACAATAAAGGATTATCTTATCTTATGTCATTGCCCTTGTTTTAGATAAAGATCAGATCACATTTTATGACAAATTAATGCAGAAAACCATGAAATTCTAAATGGGTTACATACTTTTTCTTGCAACTGCATAACCTTGATTCCAAAACATAGGACAATTCAAAATAGAATAAAATACATTAATCAGATTATTTTGAATTTGAAGGCAGCAGCACATTTCAAAAAAGTAAGTGCCACTAAAAAAATCAGCTGGAACATGACCAATAAAAAATATATCTTAGGGAGACAGAGACTTTTAAAAATGCAACTACTCATTGTGGAAGAATTTCAAAACAAATTTAAATTGTAAAATTGTGACAACTTTAAATAGCTTATCATCTACACTGCACAATATCATCAAAAGATTTGGCCAAGGGACAAGGCCAAAAATCTATATTGAATGCCAGTTATCCACTGCAATCCATCAATATTTTATAGTATGTGGCCGCATCCATTCTTCCATGTGTTGGTGAAGTTGTCCTGTTACCTCAACAGAGAAACACCCACAAAGCACAATGGTTCCACCTTCATGCGTGACAGTGAGGATTGTGTTCTTGGGGTCATAGTCAGCATTTGCCTTCCTCCAAACACAGAGGGTTGAACTGAGATCCAAAGAGCTCGTTTTTGGTCTCATCTGACCACAGAACCTTCTCCCAAGCACTCTCTGAATCATTCAGGTGTTCACGGGCAAACTTCAGATGGGCCTTCACATGTGTCTTCTTGAGCAGGGGGACATTGTGGGCACAGCAGTATTTTAATCCATTACGGCTTGGTGTCCTTAGTCCTTAGATCTAACATCCTTAGACAGCTCTTTGTTCTTGCCCATGGTAGAGAGGTCAGCGTCTGATTCGTTGATTGAGTTTGTGGACAGGTGTCTTTAATGTGGGTGACGAGTTGAAATGAGTAATTAGTAATATCTAACTGGTCTGTAGGAGCCAAAACTCTTAATGGTTGGTAGAGAACCAAATACTTATTATTAAATTAAATGCAAATCAATTTATACATTTTATATACTGTGATTTTCTGTATTTTCTTTTTTGATATTCTCTCACTGTTAAATAAACCTACCATTAAAATTATAGACTGTTCATTTACAGATAAACCGTGTTTTAAAAATAGTTTGGACAAAATGTAAATAAATACAATGTAAATGTAAATAATGTGATGACAACATACTATATTTATATAGAAACCACATATAAATACAAAAATGTTGCAACCTTTCTGGGTCTGAGTTCATTTAAGACAGACTCATTTAAGACAGTCCTGTCATTTTATGAGGGAAATCAAGAATGCCCTGTCCACATGGCTAAAAAAGAGAGGAAGAATCAATGCACATGACATATGTATCTTGCACATCTGGGAAGGTACCATGAATTCTAAATGTACCAGTTTTTGGAGAAACATATATTGCCAAGTAGGCAATGCTTTTTTTTATTATTATTATTATTTTGGAAAAGACAATGCTCGACCACATTCTGTACATATTACATCATGGCTCCACACAGGAGTCAGTGCGCTAAACTGGTCTGTCAGCAGTCCAGACCTGTTACACACTGAAAACATTTTGCGTATGCAACAAAAAATACGACAAAGAAGACCCAAAACTGTTGAGTAGCTGAAAACTTTTGTCCAGAAACAATGGGATTTTTAAAAAATAATAAATACCAGCAATTGGACTCCTCAGTTCCCAAATGTTTCTTGACAGAGGTGATGTAATAATGGTAAACATGTTCCTGTTTAAAATTTTAGTTGTATGACATCAAATTGATAATGACCACACATTTTTATATACAAAAAACTAACAATTCTCAATATCTGCATTTGAAATGTTGTCCTTTTAATATTTAAATATTTACTTGGTTTGTAGATCATCTCAATTTATTTTATTTATACATTTTCCAGCTTTTTTGGAAAGAAGGTTGTAGTATGTCATATGGTGTCTACTTGAGTTTATTTAAAAATTCAACATTGTCTGAGACTAGTGTGTGATGTGACTTGGGTATTGACAACTGGCTGTGTACCAACATCCATTACTAGAGCCAGTCCAAAATTAAGCATACGTCTGAGACTGATGTGGGACCAAATTTAGGCTGATTAATTACACTTTGCATTAGGGGAGATTACGTATGTACATTTAGATGTTTTTATTTGTCAAAGTTTCACTTTAATCCTCAGCCAGAGCTTGATCCTGAATCCCAGTAGTAGGACTTACCCCTGAACTGGTAAAGTTGCTCTTTTGCTTGGCGCTTCAGAGTGAATGTAGAGTAGACAGTAATGCAATGCAGCTCAAAGGCAGATTATTCACAAACAAACTCGCAACACTGCAGGGCTTCTGCTCTCCGGTGGATTGAGGTCGCATAAAGAAGCAACTCTTCCATCTGTTACTGTGTTTGTAGTTGTATTTGCAAATGCTGAATTCATTAAAATGACTCTGCACTAACCACAGGCTATTAGAGGATGCGCCATTAAATTCAGCTGTGTTTCTCCCCTTTTCTGTTTTGCTCAATTCCATAGTTCTCCTTCCCCTCACTCTGTCTGGTCTTTGTTCTCAGTCTTTAGAGACTGTGGTCTCAGTTCCGATGGCCGAGGTTGTGCCTGGGGCAGCCGTCTGTGTTCCTGGAGCAGCTCTGCAAACACAAGCACGGAATATGAACCATTAGCCTGAGGCCACAAACTCAGGACTGAAAAATGATTAGCACCCCTGCTTCAAGTGTCACTAGAATGTTATCTGATACATTTTTCACAGAGAATGGGAGGAAGTGAATGTGATGATGGCAGAAATTAAACTGTGACATTTTCTAAGCTAATGACAACTGGGCCTTCGGGAATTCTGATATGACCTCATTCTGATGCAGTGATCTGACAGTGAGGCTTCGCTTGCTAAACTAAGTAAATATGTTTCCTACCAACCAACATTCTCTAAAAATAATCATTCTAAATGTTTTTGCAGGAAGTTATTTTTAATGAATCTGCTAAATAGAAACAAAAGGGTTCTTTAGAGTGATACTATAGCCAATTTTACTGCTACTTATATAAAGAAGCTTTTCTATATAAATTATATGTATGAAGATCGTTTAAGTTTAACCTTGGAGTACTCTTTCCCATTACAATCAATAATTATATTTGCTATTCTCATTTAACCATAATTTTAGTGTGTTGGTTTGTTCATTTTCCAAATATTTCTATTTTTAGTTCAGGTATGTTCTTAAATACAATACAAATGTCTTATTTAAGGAAAGATTTTCAATAGTTTTACTGTCTAAATTAATTGTTTTGTAAAATATACATGATTTGATTTGTGTGTGTGTGTGTGTGTGTGTGTGTGTGTGTGTGTGTGTGTGTGTGTTCTCCTCCCTGAATCTTTTCACAATTATTATATACCGTAGATCGTGACAGACCTACATTCTTTGCAATCTCATGTCGAGAAAATGTTCTTTTTGAATGGACTATTATGAGACTTCGCCCAACATGCAGAGACATGACCCATCGTTGCTTGCAGAGTGCTTGATGCTCCTTTTATACCCAAGCATTTTTTAGCATTAAAAATACATTTCTTTGTACGTTTGTCATTTAAATAAAGGTTCAAGAGAATGTATAAAGTACAGATTAGTATTTTTATTGCATTTTTCCAGAAACTGGGTTTATAGATTTCACAATTGTCTGTTGTCTTTAAGTGCCCTTTAGTCAAACACTGAGTATTTAACTGTCAAATTAAAGGCAAATGAATTTGACTAGTGTCCTTTGTTTGTAAATGTGATCAGACAAATGTGTCCTCTACATGACTTTTTAAATGGATATTGATAACAGCATGCCATTCAGGTAACTGCTACTTTTTCTTGGTTTCATGATAAATCAGGAGTGTTTTATTTGTAACAATAATCTATACATTTAACTGTAAAAAAAAAAAAAAATGTCAAAAAGAATGTTATGGAATTCTGTTGGTACCTAGTGGGTTAAGAAATAACTAACTTTACATTTATTTAAGAAAAATGACAAAAGTACCAACATTATGAGCTTATACATGAATATTTAAGTTATTTGGGCCATTTCTGGTAAATGTAAAGTGTATGAACCATATATCCAAACCTAGTACAATTTCTGAACTATAATTGAGCAGAATTAGGGTGATTTTTTTCAGTGTGCTTGATTTTCTCCCATGAATTATGTGGGATGTGTGCCTGCACAGTAATACAATGAAATGGCATGTGTCCCCTGCCCATAAGTGCACTAAAGCCTGTGTGTAACTCCTTCTCACACAATATATAAACAGTCTGAGAGTCATAGCCAATGTAAGGACTCCTGACTCTGCATTTAAAAGCACCATCATTGCAAAGGATGTTTATACTGGACTGAGGGACAAACGATCCAGACTCATGCATCTGTCCTCCCTGTGGAGCAGCAGCACTATTAGTCATCTTCTGCACCTGTGAGTTCCCTACAGCTCCCTATAACCCAGACACCACTGCGTCTCACTCTCAATTACAGCAAAAATATTATTGATATTTGGAGATTTTTTCATAACGCATGAGAGGCATATATCATTTTCCACAGGTTTTTGAAAGGTCATATCAAGGCAGTAAGAAAACAGCACCAGATTGTTAACTCAATGCCCTTTATAAAAAAAAAAAACATGCCTATTGATGATAACATTTTGATGATAACGCAAAATTATAGAATGAAAATCTTAATCTAACCTTTTCATGAAACATGCTGTTTGTATCGTGTTCTTATAGTACTAATAAAAGTCATGATAAGCACATAAAAGCTTGTGATGTTTATCATGAAGTACTACCATCAACATCAGAAGGAAAATCACACAGCTCATGCAGGAAAACTTTCTGCAGCATTGAAATGATGTCAATGTGAAATTGATTGAAAGATGATACCCTTGTATTCAACAAAATGTTTTTTTAGCCTCTACCATTACCAACATCCCTTTTGTCTTAAGAACTTGCCATGAAGACACAAAGATCAACCACAGATTGACTTCTTTGAAAGCTGACCTTGAGCAGGCCATCATCTATCTGGGAAACCTGAATGTGCCATATACAAATTTTAACAAAAAGCCTTCAGATAGAAAATAAATGAACTTTTTGACC
The DNA here is from genome assembly GCA_037576955.1 of Lepidarchus adonis. Lineage (NCBI taxonomy): Eukaryota > Metazoa > Chordata > Actinopteri > Characiformes > Lepidarchidae > Lepidarchus > Lepidarchus adonis. The sequence continues at coordinate 8,957,233 of JBBIGC010000020.1, forward strand.
GACTGTGGCTTAACAAATCTGCTGTGTAGACATGAACAGTATCTGATAAGGTCCCAGTGACCTAGGGAGGCCTACTGTCTGCCAGCAGATTAAAGACAGTTTCGCACCTCAGAATCCTGCAAACGCTTAAACTGAGGTTAGCTGTCTTTGTTTTATGAAACCCACCATTCAACAGCTTTTTGGCATGGCTGTGATTACAGGTTTAACACTTTCCCCTCATTGCCAGCCCAAAAGCCTGCCCACAACCCTACCCACCTACTCAGGTCAGTTAGCCCCGCTTTGTTTTGCAAACTGCCTAGAGAAATGTGACTGGAATGTGGGTTTGAACAACCTCTCCCCACAAGAAATGATTGGAAAGTTCAGTTGAGCACAGAAATGATCCTCGGTGTGTGGCAGCTACAAAGTGATTACAAACCATTTGTGAAAGTGTTTTAGCCTATAATAAAAAAAATAGCATTACATTTTTACGTAGGTCTTATGCAAAAATTTGGCCACCTCTTGATACATTTTGTAATTGAAAAGATGTTAAGAAAGTCTCTACAGGACTTAGAAAAAAAACTGCACAATAATTTCAGCAAACATTGATGCATAGTTAAAAATTTTAAAAATAAAAATTTACACTTTTGGCAAATGTTTGGGCACCATAAGAATTCCAAAGTCTCTGTAATGCAGTAATAAGGTCTTGAAATTAAACGTGGTATTCATTAGCAGTGCAAGACACACATTGACAATCACCAGCACCAGGGCTAGAAACACACAGGCTTAAATCCAGTGAAAAAATAGGGAGCACCTATGTGACAGAACCCCCCACTTTAAAGCATCTGACCACACATGCCTTGCAAGACCAAACGAAACAAAGCCACAGACACAACAGACCCAGAATTGCAAAACTAAAAGACCAAACTGAGGCACAGTATATATGAATCCAACAACAGAAAACAAAGAGAAGATAAAGGACTAAAGACTAAGGACTTACCAAATACACAACTGAGACCAAACCAGACAAGAACAGACTTGAGAAAGACATGACCAAGACATAGGACCTATCAAAAAACTCTTGACTCAGGACTGGATACTAAAATTAAGCTGAACAGGCAACACACTAATACCGACCACAGAAACAGGAACAAGATATGGAAAACACCTTTCACAACAAGGTGCACTGGGACTGGACAATGCAAATCTAATTGCCTACACAAGACTATAGTATGGATTAGGACTAAAGAAACCAAGAATGAATAGGGACAAAACAAGACAAAGACTATATTTTAGACCAGGGGCTGACCCAAGCACTAGGACTAAATGTACAAAAATACAAAAACTGGACATGTTCTATATAAAAAAAAAAGGAAAAGAAAACTGATCAGGATGAACATCCTGCTAGAACCTCGAGTGCACAAATAAAATAAAGCCAGACTAGCTCATCTAAGCAGCAGGAATCAGATGAAACTATAACTCAATGCATAATTTATTAGCATAAGCCTAGAAAAAGCAGATAATGGACATGACCATGTAAAACTGGGACTGAATGAAAAAACCTTGCATGGTCTAGACACAATAAAGGGCCTGACAATAAACATGGGCCTAACCTAGAAGGGTTGCCTGGTGAGCAAGTGCATACAAAAGAGCTGAAAATCTACCCAAAACATGCAAACCATATAAATCAACGAACCATGGGTACAATAAAATGGTGCATAATGGAAACACATGGAACCAAGCGAAACAGGACAAAGCAAGAACACATGATCAAGAAAAGACCAAAGCATGACAAAGACAATACAGGTAACAAATCTAAATGTTGGAATGGCTGAAGTAATACAGAACCAAACAATGACTTAACATAAGATACAAACAAAAAGACAAGACATGAAAAGAACAGACAGAACTTTCCACCAAGGCACCAATTCCAGGGCTGACAAAACCAAACACAAGGCAAGACCTAGAAACAAAACAGACCAGAGCAGATCAGGACTATAACAAATTTCCAAACACCTGGTGAAGCATGTGAAAACAGAACTGACACGTTACAAGAAAACATGTGACCCTGACAAGGCAGACAAGACATGGGGAATCCTGACAGAACATCCAAAAAGACAAAGCACTGCAACTAGACCCAAAAAAAACCTGGCCAAGATAAGTCAAAACCTAAACATCTGTCAAACGCTCGAACGATATTTAAACTCCGTGTCTAGAAGCCTGTGGTACCTGGAACAGGGTCTGTAACATGCTCAAAACACTGAACAGAGAAACAGGAACCTAAAGCCACAATATTAATGGGAAAATACTGTTGTGGTTCCTCTGGGGAAGGATGAACCACAAGAAACACTCACACAGACTTATGCCTTTGAAACCAGTCAGAATGCTGCTGGCCAGATTTATTAACCAGCCTTTAAAAAGGCCAACCTGTACCAGTGTGTCCCCTAGTGGCTAGGATGCACAAAAGCATTACGTTACATCCATGGTGAGTCTGGTCATCCACCACCAGCTCGCTCACACAAACACAGCACATCACAACACAAGCATTTCCTCTGTAACACACCAGAACATGAGTACAACACCGTAAGAGTAGAACATCTCCCCGCTCTCATGATGCACCTCACGCCCAGCCAACGGGAGCATCCCCAGGACCATTACAATACTGAACTTGGGCATTGGTACACACACAGGAACAGGTATGTACATTGGTCCTAACCACAGAACATCAGGTCAAAATCCTGGGAACTGGAACCCAGAGCGAGGAATGGATGGGGCATAACCTGTGGCAATACATGGGAGCTCTGTGGTATTGTCCATAGCAATGACCTTTTAGTAAATTCTGATGCACGTGGCTGTGATACTCTAATCCCAGACACCTGCATGTTGATCCTGAAGAACAGTCAATGGTTGAGAATGTCCACCTAGACTTACCAGGGCTTTGGCTGATACTGTTGCCTCCCCACTGTATTTCATGACACAGGCAATTCAGGAGGGCCGAGGCGCAACACAGACTCAGAGGATTTGCTGTTGCACCGATGCGCCTTTTGGTTCTTTCTCCAACTCAGACGCGTACTTCGATTCTCTCTTCAGCTACAAAGAACCTTATTTGATGCATTCGCAAAGCTCCACCTCCGTAAAGCTCTCAGATTCTCTGCTTGGGGACTTCAGTTGAGTCCCTGAAGTCTCGTTTGCTTGACTTGACTCGTTTGCGCCAAATGGTTCAGCGGCTCCTCTCAGCTCCCTCTCGCGATTCGATTCACTTGAGCCGAGCGATTCACTTGAGCCGAGCGATTCACTTGAGCCGAGCGATTCACTGGATTTGTTTGGTTCAATTAAATTCAGCTTCGAGGAAATGATGGATTTTACCTCCTCTTGTGACCTCCTTCTCTTACCCTTCTTGTGTAATAGTTTATGGATTGGCCAGCTCTTACGAAAACACTCTTGTGAGCAGAAATATGCACTAGACCAAGTCTCTTACAGGTGGATAATCGGCTGCACCCTTCTAGTCTCACACTCCCTCCAGATCACTACCTTCCTGTTGTCTGCAGCACAAGGTTGGAGTAAGGCTGCAGTAACAATGCTGCTTGTGCTGCAAGCTCGCCAGTTCTCTCTATGGCCCAGATCTGGTGATTGTCCTGCTTGAGCACTTCCTCCTCCACATTTGAGGGCCGCTCACACAGCCTCTCCACCCTGTCACCTGAAGACCAGTCTCTGCTTCTCCAAGAGGTTCTCCATCGCGTCCAATCAGGTTTATCAGCCGTGTCTCTCCACACACAGCCAGGGTCTGCCTCAACTCCTCTAGGACCTCTTCTCCTACCCTGATGATGCTTGCACTCCTCTACCATGCCTCAATACACCGGACACTGGAATCAAAAAAACGACAACTTTGTTGACTCCGTAATTCTGGTTGGGAATTCTGTAATGCACTAATAAGGTAGGAATTAGGTCTTGAAATTAAACATGGTATTTATTAGCAGCGCAAGACACACATTGACAATCACCAACACCAGGGCTAGGAACACGTGGGCTTAAATACGGTGACAAAACAGAGAGCACCTAGTGAACACATCATGAACATGAGACTGTAAACACTTGACCAAAACAAAAGCACTTTGCAAAATACGTGAAAATCTCATATTCTGTTTACAAGGTTTTAGACCTTAATCAGTTTGTTAGATCTGATGCATGGCATCAACTGTCAGCTGGTGCCACTTTCAAATCTTCACAGATACTCTGACTCTTCAAACCTTGTGCACACACTTGTGGACACTCAACATCTATGGGTTCTTCTAAGCAGCTGTGTGAGAATCTGACAATAAAAGTTATTGATGCTCACAATGCAGGAGAATGGCAAGAGGATAGCAAAATTTTGTCAAATTGCAGTTTCCACAATGAGAAATGTTATTAAGAGATGGGAATTCAAGGGAACTGTGGAGGTCTAGATGAGATCTGGAAGACCAACAAACCTCTGAGAGTCCATATGACAGAAAGACTAATCATAATCCCCATTTGACTGCAAAAAACCATTTAGCAGTCTCAGGAGTGATGATGCACCGTTCCACTGTGGACTGATGACGTTAAAATAGAACTATTTGGCCACAATCAGCAAAGGCATGTTTGGAGGAACAAAGAAACATTTTCATGAAAAGATCACATTGCCAACCATTAAGCATTAAAAAACAGGACAATGACACTAAACATTCCTCAAAATCCACCATGGACGACCTCAAGAGATGCAAGTTGGTTTTGGAATGGTCATCACAGTTCCCTGATTTAAACATTACTGAAAATTTGTGGGTAAATCATAAAATAGCTGTACATGCAAGACGACCAAAGAATATTACAGAACTATAAGCTTTTTGCAAAGAATAATGGGAGAAAATCCCAAGTATTTTAAGCTCTAAAAAGCGTTTGTAACCTGTGAAATCTGCCAGAGGAGGTAAAACTAATTACTGATTATGTAGGGTGCACAAACTTTTGTAGAGTGCCACAATAACGTTTTTAATTTTTTATCTTTGTTCAATTAATGAAATGATTCAATGATTGCTGAAAATATTCAGAATTTTTCCATTTCCTAGAGAGACAGTGTTTACATCTTTTCAATTAAAAAATGACCAAAATATGTTATTTGTTGAGGGGTGTGAATTGCTGGACTCAAAAGCGTGAGGTGGCAGAGCACACACACATTTTGAGAGACACATGGGGGAAACAATTTCCTTGAGTGTGTGGCTTGCAGGGCTTGTAAACTTATGCATTCCAGGTAGCTGTGCCATTCTGCATAACAGAACAGGTGTAGAAGGGGGCAGGTTTGTGGGTGGGCAGTAAGGAAGGGGACAGCCTGGATTTTTCAGAAAATGTGGTGTTAGACAATGAACCAAGCAGAAATGTGTGATGCGAATCTGTTGAAAGTCCAGCATTGTTGTCAGCATTATGAGAATATAAAATCAGGATCATTATTGTTCTTGCCTGCACTGCAGCTATAATCTAACCTACATGCATAATGTTTGCCCCTTAATTATCAGAATAGGCAGTAAAAGAGTAACACAAGAGTGACACATTGCAGTTTTGCACAAAAAATCAAAGTGACACAACTAAAGGTGGATTATAATGAAAGTCATACCAGCAACTTCTTGTCACTCTTTTACTATTTGAGTATAAAATATACATTAATAATGGTGACTGTATAATATTAATTGTTAATAATGGTCATATATTGTTGTGTGTTTTTAATGGCAATGACGGCATGTGATGCATGCAAAAGAAAGCAACTGTGTTTCTGCGATTTCTGGGAGGTCATTGTCCACATTGATTTTATTGATGCCCTGTGGATCCAAAACCTCCTAATGACGCACGAATAACCCCTTGTGGTTCCAGCCATGTCGTTGCCCAAGAGACCCGGTTTGCACCAAGAAGCACATAGACATCACTCTTTACAATCTGGCTACCAGTGGCTACATATGACATAAATGGGAATTTTGTCATTTCAAATTCCAGAGTCCATGTGCTCTTCCAAACTCATTAAGCGGGTTAATGTAAATTCACTTGCCGCCCACATTTGTGCTGATTCTGCAATATGCAAATAAGCTTGAACTGCTACTACATCTGTAAGTCTACAGAAATAAGTGTAAGATTCCTTCATAATGAAGACTCTTCAGCTGTGAATGAACATCTCTTTTCGAGTACTTTTGAAGAACTGAAACGAATCTGGTTGTTAGATTAGGTTAAGATAGAAACTCTGTGGGAGGATAGACACCCCTGAGGTCCTCAAAACCAAGCTGAATATCATTACTGGGGTTAGACTCTTTGTTCCCTCTTGTACTGTTCCATATTGGTCTGTTCATGTTCCAGATCTGCTCTGGCACAGTTTTCACATAACCTGCACCTGTTTCCCATCCTCTTCCTGATTAACTTTAGAATACAACCCTGTTTTTATCGTAGACTTTTTTGCAAAATCTTTCAATAGTTCATTGCCATTTTGTAATTTCCGCATGTTTATTATTACCCATGTTTTGTGTTCTCATTACTGCTTGAATAATCAACAGTATTCAGAATGACTTTTGAAGAGATGTGTAATCTTAATAATCAGCAGTTTTCTGAGAAAAAGTGCTTACAAGACATTATTCATTTAATACCAAACAGTGAGCATGTGGCTTATATTTGAACAGGATCAGCCTGACCTATGGCTGAACTCACCCAATTCCTAACAGTTATTTCTGAATGTATATGTTGATTTTGCAAAGCTTGTAGTTTGACTGTTTGATTATGTCTTTATCTGAATTTCTTGAATAACCAATCTAATCTCCATCTGCTCGCTGTCGGTTCCACAAACCCTTCATTACCCCTCTACCCTAATAACAGTGATCCTGCATACAGTTACCCTACAATCTACAACTGAGAGACAGACACAAATAGAGAGAGAGAGATGAGAGCTACACTGCTAAGGAAGCCATAAAATCATTGTTTCAGTTCATACCAGTCATACTTTGCACCATTTGATCCAGCCATTATAAAGCCGAGAGCTATGAAGACCTAGACAGAATGTATAATATGAACAAAAAATGTTGGTCTTTCTTTGACCACATGAGGCTTTTTAGAAGGAAATGTTTGTAAATGCAGGCATGAATGTAAAGACTATAATTCCATTGGTCTTTAATAGCGTCTTTTTAGAGACATACTTAACATAGGAATGTGACAGTTGGCATACTGTATATTTTTTCATATTTTGTACATTGTGTGAATAGGTGGCCAGGCCTTTAATGCTGCTTTTCTATGCGGCTTGAAAAACCAACTTCTCACATTTTATTGCCAGTTTCTGTTCTTTAGGGCTGTGACAACTTATTATTTATAATTTCATTTATTTTGCTCATTGTCTATTAACCATCAGTTTGTTGTTGTATGGCACACACACACACAGGTTGGCTAACCCATTGTCTGGATAGGTGAATATGTGCAACTGTATTGGTATTTGTGACATCACAAAAATCTTGCTTTGTTTTTACAGATTCTTTTTCTTTTGCCATACATACAGTTTGAGCTGCACAGTTAAATATTCCCTGCTCGACCCCATTTGGTTCAAGTCATCTGTTAATTGGCAGGTTTAGTGGGTGTGTTTGAGTAGTGGAGTTACTAAACTGGGCAGGACAGCAGACCTCCAGGCCCAGAGATATGCACCCCTACCATAAATGGACTGCATGGATAGTGGGACAAATGCTATGTTTTATGATGTTTACATAGTACATCAAGGTCTTATTTAAAACAGTGAAAATTCAGTTTTAAAACATCCTTTAACATGGTTTCTTTATGCTTCCTGAACTTGAATGGCAAGATGCAAATACGGCAAAGTCAAAGGCCAATGCCGAGTCTCTTCCCTGTCAGACTTCATGCTTTCATCACTTGTCAATCACCTCAAATGCACTCGTACACTCTCACTCGCTCTTGCTCTCTCGCTCTATCTCACACATTTTCCGTAAGACGGTCTCAGGACAGCCCATCCTCTTGCTTTTCAAGTGCACAAACATCTCCCACCAGTCCAGACTGCTGAAAGATAGTTTGATTCAGTGTTAATATCTCTGATTTGTTTTAATTTGCTTTGTCTGGCACGTCTCCGTTCATGCTTCTGTACAAGAGAGAAAATATTTTCTCTCATGTTAATGCTATGAAAACATCCTCGGCTGGCGGAGAGGCCTGGAGTCGAGCGTTTTGAGGATGGAGCTAGCTGAGAAGAACACACAGGCCGTGATGGGGTCTCGGGGAGTGGGAATGGCCTTAGCAACGGGGGGCATTCAGTGTGAAGTCGAACCATACACTTCTAACAAAAGCCCTGTTCATCATCTGATGGATTGCTTCTCTCCTTTCTGCCTGCGCAGTCAGACCCATGCCTGCAGTTTACACAGCTGCCTGTCATATGGTTCTGTGACCAGCATGAACATACACACAGAAAGCAGTGTTTATGGTGTTGCAGAGATGTTATGTTGTTTGCTTGTCTTGTTAATGCTCGATATTTGAGGTGGCTCTGCAGGAAATACAGCCATAATGGGAAACAAGTGAGCACATAAATGGTCCTGACACTGATAGATAAGCGAATTAGAAATCAGATATCGACAATAAAAACAAGGTGTAAGTAAGTCCCCTGCTGAGCATATGCAAAGTCTGCAGTAGTGAGAATTGGGCAGCATAGCATCATACATTCTATACGTTTCCTAAAGTACAAAAGTCCCAGAGTGTTTTAGCATTGGTTCCTATTGATGACACTGGTGCAATCACTGTTCTTTTATTCAGAGATCCATACAATAATAAACTTTGTACACATTAACAAGAAAACAGTGTCTTATACTCCAGTGAAATCAGAATCAGAAAAACTTTATTGTCCCTGAGGGAAATTGCTTATGTAGCGACTGTGACATAGAGACAATGACATAAAATAATATGCATGCTATACTAAAGTAAATACAAAGGTAATAAATATAAAAGGTAATAAAAATACAAGTTAAAGAGAATACACAGTATAACAAATACAAGGTAGAAAATAAAAAGGTCCTATAAATACAAAGGTAACCAAAACTACAAGGTAAAAAATCTGTGATTTTTAATGAAAAAGCAGTAAAAATAAAATGATAAATTATGGTACAATTAAAATTAAATTATGGTAACGGCAGTGATTGCAGTTACACACTGAATATTGCACCTATTAATAATAATATTGAAATCTGCATAGTTTACCAGATTATATATTTTTTAGCTTAGCATTGGAGCTTTGACAATCAGAACATGTAACAGGAACCCAAAACAAAACCCCATGGAAAAACAAACAGAATGAAACGCACCCTGACAGTTTAATACAACAGAGTTTGGTTTTTCGGAAACCATCTCATGAGTCAAAGTGCTGATCTAGAATCAGTTCATAGAACAATAGCTTTATTAAATATAGAGGATTCTGTTCTGTGGTCAGTCTTCTTCATGACTGGATTGTGAATACTAGCCCTGGTGTTGTGGCTGCCTGGATTTTGAGGTTTTGTCCGAACTGTGTCCTAAACCATATCTGACAAGTTTGAAAAGAGCTGTTTGAAAAGTCTGAGGGAAGTTTTGCTGATCTTTTTAAAATATTAACCTCTAGTGTTTGCTAGCAACATTTGCAGCTCCTAATGTGGGAATAATTTGGGCTCAAAACAGGAGAAGAAGATGGGGTTTGGATTTGATTTCCTCACAAAACGACAAAAAGCACAGCTGATTAGAATTAATGTTTTAGTGATGGTGAGAAAAATGTTAGCTTGGTTAGCCTTGTAGCTCATTTTGCACCATACCACTGCTTTTAGCCTGTTTAGCCATTTTAAAAGTTTATTGCTTATGGCTCTCTATGAGAAGTCCTGTGTTGAATGCAAAATGAGACAGTAAATATTCTCTGACAATATATATAGCACATAAATGAAAATGTTCTATTCTTGCTAGCCAGCTATGGTTTTTCCGATTGACTGGCTGGTGTATTAAATATTTTAGGAAATTACATTACTTCTTTACATTTGTCAACTTATTTGTTGAAACTTTAGTAAAAGCCTAGTGTTAAGTAGTCGCATTGCCCTACATGCACTGCACTGTCCGTTTTATGCCATGCCTGACCAGGCTGAGCGATTTAAGGGCCTCCTGTGTGCTGCATCCATGGTACAATTCATTCAGAATGAAGCAAAACTTTCCACCAAATGGTGAAACAAAGCCAGCTCAGTAGGACCAGGAGATTAGCGAGAGCAATAGTTTCACCTAAATCCAATTTGACTCAAGCCACTCTCATATGTCACGTGTCTAGACATTTTGAATGTAGAGCTTGTTACTTTGTCCAAACTCAGGTGCTGAGCTGATTCACAGGCTGTTGATCGTGTGTCAAACGCTTGAATATCCAAGGTCTAAACCTCAACACCTCTTAATCAACAGAACCCAGTTGTTTTAATTTCTGCTAAGCAGTCCGTATCACTGATAAGATAGCCATCGCAGTGCTATGCAAAAACATTGACTTACCGTAACCAAGATCTTGCCAGAAGGAGCTTAGAGAGGCTGTATTTCTTGGCTAAAATGGCTAGAAGAATGCTCTGCGCTACGTGATAGCTGACATAGATGAGGGATAATGCAGATCACTCACTTTAAAGATCTCTGTATTTAGGCTGGGCACATTCTTTAGAGAATAGAGACGTCCATTCAGATGCAGTTAGAGGCGCTTAATCAAAAGCAGTACAAGAAAATGTTGATACTGAGCACTAACTATATATTTATTTCTTCTAAACTGTCTTCTTCCTCATATCTATGAAGACTTACAAAGACATGGTAAAATTTATATCATTTCATACAGCTGTAGGGGCTCAGACTTTAAGTGAAGCTAGTTTTTAGCAGTCGCAGTATATCACAGCTCTGGCAGACAGTGTGTCTGTGTTAGTCCGATAAGGCTTGTAAGTTTGCATGGCTCTATTATTGTCTCACATGCAGCATGCCTCGATCCATATGTGTCAAGAGTGTGATAAACATCTGATCTAAAATGCCTGATATCAATAATATTTTGCCTCCACCCTCCCATATTAAAAAGTGTGTTATCTTTTCTGTGTGGAAGCAGGACACATTAAGACGTCTCCTGATAGCTTGAGTAGAACCACATGTCGGCCCAGTACTGAGGGATGTGTGTGTGTGTGTTTAGTTACCTGTCTACGAAAGGTCTTCAGAAATGTTCTGGATGATCATGGGTGAATTACGTACTTTTAGATGAATGTTTCTTTCCACAGAACACAAGAGGCCTGTGCTTTTTCTTTGAAAGGGTCAGAATGCCAAAAAAAAAAAAAACGCATTATGATCAAGCCAGCTATAATTTACCTGAAGATTTTATTAAGGCAGCAATAGTTTAATTACAGCAAGAAATATCACATAACAAGTTAACAGCAATGGCCTATATGTGGCCCCATACTTTAATCCTTTGATGTTATAACAGTATAAGTTAAATATTTGATTCATAGCCATTACTGAGTCATATAAATTTGAGTTCCTGAATAAAAGTCTTATGATTAACAGCTGAATTGAAATCATACTTTGCAAGGAGTTAAACACAAGGGTTGGTATTGGCAATGACATCAGGCAATGATGATCGCCTGTGATGAGCTTGAAAGTTTGTAAAACCTAAAAGTAGATGAAGGAAACCTAGTTAAATAAATATATTAATTAAAAAAAATATATTATATTTGGTCATGAATTTATTGAAAAAAAAGAAAGATTTGTTGATGCCCATCTCTAAATAGTCTGGACTCCACCATTCAACAGTCAGACAGGTTGTTTATGAAGGAGGAAATTCAAGCCCATTGTTACTCTACCCAAACGTTGTTGATCATCAAAGATAAGACACCAACTCCAAGTGCAAAAGTAGAGTAACACGGAGCAACAGAAAACCTGTCTCACAACCGCAAATGCTGATGTTAATCAGGTGAACACTGGACAGCAATGGTGTATATGGCACCATAACAAGGAGAACGCCACACTCGCCTTGAAAAAAGATCAAATGGACAAACAGAATGTGGAAGAATGTTTAGTGGATGGACCTAATTAGACATATTTGACTTGAAAAGTGTTACATTTGGAGAAAGTAAAACACTTCATCATTAGGGGATGTACATTTGCACTCAAACATTCCAAATAAATTACTTGTTGTGACTTAATTATTTATGAAATTTATGAAATTAGTCTCATTTAAACCCTTAAGGCAGATACAAAAACTATATTTGTGTATTACTATTAATAAAAAAATTAAACCATAAAGAAGCCTTACAACTTTAATAAAGTGATAGAAAACACAGTAAATGACAGAAAGATCTGATTCTATGCTCTGATGCAATTCACCATGTGGACATGCATCTTGTATAACAGATTTAAATAAGTTGAAGAGCCCATCGACCTTTATTGCTGTATACGCTGTGATTTATTTCCTGTTGAGTGCAGTTCAGGTCGCTAAGTGCTTTTGTTCGTGCTATTCAGAATGGTACTCATTATTGTTTTGCTTATTCAGAGAATATGCTCATTCTTCCTGAAGCCTTTGTTTTGTGCATGGTACTGTAGCTAGGGTGTAGCTGTGCTATTTCTATTACTTTTCCATTTGATGTCCTCTCTCTGCATGCTTTAGGCCCTGCAGTTCTGGTCTTTCCCTGTTGGGCTGCTGTGACCACTGCAGCTTGAATTACTCACGTCTTATGGTTACTTTGTAAAGATCTAACGTTGGACTCCTAAAATGAAGTGTGACCTGAATGCCACTCTTCAGAGCACTTGAAAAGTATGATCATCAGCATGTTTCTCTGACAGTGAATCCAGGTGTGTTTGTGTTGGCTCACGCCTCACTGCATAGACAAACACTAAGGCCCTGGACTAAAGGGAGGTTTTGCTGGACGCTGAGGGGCTACAAGAATGTCTCGCACACACACACACACACACACACAGGGTGAGATGTCTCCTTAGAGAGGGTCACCTGACTGACCCACTGTGAGCCTGTCAAAAAACATCCAGTTACAGGGCAAAGAAATCAATCAAGCTGTTTCAGTACTATTTCAGTGACTGATTAAAAGCACAGCTTAAAAAATATAGATTTATTTTCAGATTCATTCTAAAATTAAAGCAAAGAACTCTCTCAAGATCTTCGTAATCTTATCATTGAAAAGCATTGTGATGGGAATGGTTATAGTCGCGTTCAGAATGCTGAATGTTATTTATTGAACAAACATTATTATTATTATTATTATTATTATTCAGCATAATCAATTGACACTCCTTTTCTATGTAATCTTTCAACAAAGATTAGCACCTTTTGGCCGCCTGCATTTTACATTTTAATACACGATACATTTTAATGTTGATTACACCACCTTGTACACTGGGCTTGTAACATTTCCCCACTATTTTCATGCAATGTTTTCACTCTTCCTTTCACCACCCCACCCATCTTTGAGCAAAAACACAAGTCTTAACTGTTCCCTGTGTCATGCACACATATCTCAGCTGTGCCAGTGAGTTAGCGTGCTGCAGACAACTCTTCACATGCCCGACTCCGTCACTGTCCTCACTGTGTTTTATTTCCTTACATACTCGTTCTGGTATTGGGGTGGTTTTAAACGAGTGAGGTTTTGTGAAAGGTGAGTATTTGTACTGCTCACACCAGTTTCCTGCCAAGCTGTAAGGTGTGTCAGCTGATGTAGAGTGACGCGCACACGTACATGCACACACTCATTGCGTTCAAAGCTTGCAACATTTGCCCAGAGATTGATTTCAATAAAAAACCTGACAGTGCTTTTCTTTAATACTAAAAGGCTAGCCTGCTTTCAGCACATTAACAAGTTTCAACAAAAAAAACAGAATCATGCTTAAAACGCTACAGAAAATACACAATTAAAACAATCTAAACTTTTTTTTGGCAACACCAGTATTGACACAGGCATCTGCAGACCCTCTGGTTTTGCTCTGACTCCTTTTTCCTTCCACTCTTCACAATTCAGTCAAATTATGATGAATAAAATCAGGTCCTGCAAACATTTCCCAACTGTATATCCCATTTCAGTCAGAAATACATTAAGTCACGTTGAAGCAGAAGTAGAAAAATGTTTTCTGATTTCTGCTTCAGGTTGACTTTAGGGTCAGCTAATCGAGAGACTGCTGAAAGTGCATAGGCACGGCAGTCATGTGCCCGAGTATTAAGAGTGTAACAGATATTTTAATATTTAATATTTTAATATTTTATATTAAATATTTTACACTTGAAATTCTGCAGTACTACACCAGTGTGTCCTCAAATACTAGTTGAGTTATGTCACTGGCTTTTTTATCCATGTATTTACTGTCATATATTGTAGGAGAATGCAGTTGACCTACTAAATGCTTTAAGGTAATATGTGAGCAACACGAGATGAGCGTGTGCCATGTTTGTGAGCCTGCTGTGCATGTGGGGGTGGGGGTCTGTTTTTCATTGTTATTGCTGTGAGATGGGGGGTTAATAATGCACTGTGCTAAGGCACCATCAATGTGGTTTTGCCACAAATCTCCTCTACAATGCGTTTATTGCTGTGGTGAATGTTGAAGTCATTTAAAAGAGCTTTTCTATCTGGAGCAACGTTTCCTAAATGCTTCACTGTAATTTGAGAGTGTTTATACATGTTGATAATAAAGCACAGTGCTGTTCAATTAAGCATCTGCACCATCATTACATGCATGAGCTCCGAATTACATTAAAATTTGAAAAACCCATGTACATTTGTTTGTATAGAAGACTATTTATTTTAATATGATTTGAACAAAGTAAAGGATGTTGTTATTAGATTTATTATATAGAAATACATTACACTTTTGCTTTGTTTTTATAATTTTTTGATGGTTTTTGACAAACAGAAAGGAGGGAGTGCAGATTCCAAATGGTCAATATTGAATATAAACAGTATGTTTGTGTGACTAAAGTACCTAAACTATTGTATGTGGTCATATAATTAGATATATTGCGAATAGTAAAGTAAAATATAAGAAATAATTCTTGACTTGAATGAGATTTACAATGAAATACTTGTGTATTACTACTGCTAAAGGTATTTCGTTGCACTTTCAGCATAAAGACCACAGGCTGGAATTCCAAGCTCTGTGTGTTCTCTTAATATGTACCAAGTACAGAAACATTGGGCAGAAAGTCTAGTTGTGTCATGGCAGTTCCACTTCAAACCACCTGAGCTATTTTTAAACTACAATCCCAGCATGCCAGTTACCACTGGAAATGAAGCTGTCAGCCACTACCAGGATCTTTCCCACTTCCTCTCTGAAATGAAAATAACCCTGCACATTAGCCAACCTTGGGCTGTTCAAGAGTATGACTTTCATGATGCGACACATCAAAGCAGTGTGGTGAGGCAGCCACATTGATGATCAATCAGTGAGCATTAGACTAAAGCTGGAAGTATCTCATTGTTGACCAGTGCTGCCCACAACTTCACCATGATGTAGAACTGAACACAACAGTAGGTAGATTTAGTCATTTTGTTTAAAACGTGCATTTCTAGTTAGAAGATAGTTAATAGAATATGAAATATTGGTGAACTCCTTTAATAAGCCCAATTGCTGACATTATTTTAAATA
This sequence comes from Lepidarchus adonis, assembly GCA_037576955.1. Taxonomy (NCBI): domain Eukaryota; kingdom Metazoa; phylum Chordata; class Actinopteri; order Characiformes; family Lepidarchidae; genus Lepidarchus; species Lepidarchus adonis. Next base: position 8,972,827 of record JBBIGC010000020.1, read on the forward strand.
AAAATAGATCTCAAACACCATTTGGCAGTGCTATCGAACTGGAATTCATCTTTTCAGTATACCCAGTTTCCTCAGTGAGCTCTGCAGGTCCAAACAGACGCTGAACAGCTGCCAGGTTCATTCTCAAGGACACCTGAGCAAGGACGGCGCATTGCACAGCATGGATTCTACACAGAATGCCAGCCCAGAGGTAGCTCACCTCAGATGCACTAAGCCATGTTTTTAGTAGATAAGTCAGTTAAGGGCCACTGAGTTTTTGAAGACTGTAATGATTTGTTAAGATTATTTGAATGCCTTTGTGAATACAGCATTCAAATGAATGGAGTGATTTGGTCCATCAACGTAACCACAGCTTTCAGTGAAATTTCAGAGATAACGTTGTTAAAAGTTCTCCAGGGTTTGGGAGTGCACAGAACTGGCCCATGCTGTTATGTGATAAGAGTAAATTCATAAAAAAGTTGGCTTATTACTTTATCAGGGATATGAGTCTGGTGCTTTGGCTCAGATTCTTTTTAAGGTGTTACATCAACACAATGGCGAATACAGGCTACAGATGGTGCAGTGGTTCAGAGAAGCTCTGGTGATGTGTGTTCTTCCCCATGGTATCTCAGGAGAGCCCTATCACTCATACTGATGGATGCTGTGCAGCTTATTAAATAACATCAATTTCCCCATGGTATTATACAATTACTTCTTTGTGAAACCACATAGCTAGATGAATTGAGGCATGGCAAGGTAATAAAGAGTCCCAAGATGTCTTGTCTTTTTGAGTCTGGTGTCTTCAGCTGTGTCTTAGTAAGGTGGGCGATGTCATTTTGGCATCTCATTATCCACCGTGACCAACTTCAATCACCACATCCTGCTTTCATTACCAGCCCAACTTAGATGTATTTAACACCCTTACATTCAAGGGGCCTTGTGCCATCTGCATGTAGCTGAAACACTCTAAGTAAGCCTAGCCATGTCAGTGATGAATGAATGTTAGATTTGAGTGTTGAGCAATTCCGTTGTCTGTGCTGAATGAGTAGAGCATTCTTTTGCAAACAGCTACAAGCAGTCGGTTCTTGCAGTGAGCAAAAACATGCACTCGGCCCCAAAGCTTTGAACAAATCAAAACAAGAAAAGCCACAGAGGCGGTACGGAATGGCAACCGTCAGCCATCGACTGCCTCTGAGCTTAATGAGACGTTCCGCTGCTCGACAACATCAAGAAAACCAGAGTCTGCATCTTTCAGCTCATTTCCATTTTACAGAGCCAAACCGGGGGGCAAGACGGAGCTACCGCTAACTTAAAGTGACACAGCATGATTTCAGTGGCTAGTCATTTTGTAGGATTTTAAAGAGAAATTAGATTGTGGTTAAGTCACAGCAAAGCCCAAATAGTTGCTGGAGATAAATTTCAGGGTTGCTAATTCAATCAGATAGTCAGATAAGCACGGTCTAGCATGACTTCACTCCATGACTTTACCATTTCTAAAATAAAGCTCCTAAGAAAGATTTGCATCCACAGAAGAGCTGCTTTTGGTTTCTGAAGGAACCTTTCAATAGACAGTTCTTTTAAAGATCTGTTTTAAAGTGAGATTTTTAAACATTTTTATTTTTTTGAAACATGCATCCAAGTCAAGAACTATTTAAGAACATTTATATTAAAATTATTTAATTTATTACAAAAATTATTTTAAGCATTGTCCTCAGGGACAATAAAGTTTTTTCTGATTCTTCTGAAAAGCTTATTCACAGGCTGTAGTTATTAATGGGGTTTTCTTCAAACATCTTAAAACAGCATAAACTGAAGATACAATATATAGAACAACACACCTTTATACAACTAAGACGTCACAAAACAAAAATAGAAATCCAGTTATTTATCTGGATGTGGCAAAGTGATAGCATACAGAACAGTGCTGATAGTACTGCTACACTATTATACAACACTCAAAGCAACATAATCTTCATAAGATAAGATAATCCTTTATTGTCCCACAAGTGTGAAATTTGCAATGTTATGGCAGAAAGAGCAGCCAACAGAGTACTAAGACAATGAATAAAAAATGTAAAAAGTAAGATGGTAAGAGAGAAGTATTTATACAAGTAAAATAGTGCACAAAAATTTCCTATGTTCCTACTACATATACTATGCTCTTTAGATAAAAGTGTGTGTGTGTGTGTGTGTGTGTGTGTGTGTGTGTGTGTGTGTGTGTGTGTCTGTTTAAAAAATCATTATAGTATTACTGCATTAAGGAAACCAGTGTAACTTGACCTCATAAAGCAGCGCTAAGCTAACTGGGTCATTTCACCAGGGTCCCAGCTTGATTCCAGTAGAAGAGTTCTTTGTGCTGGTTAGACTGGTGGATTTTAAAAAGCAATGACTTGGTCTTATTCAATAGCCCTGTGGGACCACCCATAGCTCCAGGACATCTTGGGTACATTAAAAGACCTAAGATATTCACAGCAACCATTTGATCTGCTAGGCAAATCATAAGGGTAGGTAGACACCAGAAATATGATGATAACCTGCTTTAAATGTCAAAGAGAACAAGCTTCCAAAATTACTACACTCTCAAGAAACTGAACTTCCAAATGTTAGTTATGAGAAATAAGCCGATTTATCAATAAAAAGTAAAAAATTAAAACCCTTCCTCTTTGGTATTGGGACTGTTTTTTGTGTGTTGTGTGATGCTAGGCTATTTTATTTATAAATTAATGAATTGTTAATTAATGTATTATTTGTTTAATGAAAGAGATTTAATATTTTGAATATAAAAGCCATAAATTATGTTTAAACAACTTCTACAGACATAGGCCTCCTACACATGTCCCATTAGTTATCTGAAGCACATCCAACAGTGTGGTTATGAGAGAGATGGAGTGCAGATTTTCTTTTCTTTATTGATCTCAGGGATCATGGCATACTGACTACATACTAATGTATAATAATGAAGTCACTGGTAACAAATTACTTTTGAAAACAATTTGAATAAGATGTGGAATGAGAATATGAACAGATCAAGGCCCGTTCCATAACAACGACCAACAATGGATTTTCCTGTATATTATCCATACGGTTTCTCACTAAATGATTTTTTCAGTTTGTCTGGTTTTTGGATCAGTCTTTGTGCAAGTGGAAATGTTAACTACACTCTTGAGAATGTCTTTAAAGTGATCATGTATTTTCTGCAGGTATGACTTATCTTAGGACTACATAAGTGCAAACTTAGTTAAGATGTTTAGATGAAATGAAGAGTTCATCACATTTAGGATACTCAGCATTCTGCAAAAAAATACATTTTAAATCTAAGCAATATCAAATGTGTCTAACTATGAGAGTCATTAACTGTTTACTTATTTTAATGTTTTTAATCATCGATTTATATAAATAATATTAACAATATAACATCATTATTTTTTATCATTATTGCACCATGACATCAGTGTTAATTTCATTGATAGTTTTTCCACATATAAAACAAGACCCCAACTAAATAAAAACATTGCATTTAAAATAAAAACTAAGATGAAATATTAATGAATAGACAAGACAGATGACTGGACCAGCAGTTTATCTTTCATAAGCTTATGTTTTCTTTTTTTCAGTAATTTGCATGCTCTCAGTCTGCAAGACAGGCTCAACAGATTGCATGCTTATGATTGGTGAATACATGCTGTTTAACATTAACTTGCTTCACAAATCAGATTATCGCAATTGGGAACACAATTTAGCACTATTACAGCTGAAGATAAAATTACCTGGAAACCGTGTAGGTGAAAAATAAGAAGGGAAAAAAAAATACCACAACTTTACATTTCTATCAGAATCAACTGAAAGGCTTGACGTTATTAGCTAGGGACAGAGGATTAAGCCTTAAAATAGTAAATAAAAATGTTAGTTCAGTAGCATAATCTCACACTGAAATGATTATTGGCACCATTATTGACACCCTTAACAACTCATTTTAAATATTTTTGTAATTTCTAGTTTAGTTATTAAAGTTGACCACAGTAAATAGTAACTTTTACTTTGTAATTAGTTGCTTTCTGTTTTCCTGGGATATAAATATGATGTGACACAGAGTCCTGGTCCAATCACATGTCTTATTTTCCCACCACTGGGAACAGGCATTAAACAAAATGCTAATTGCAAAATATGCTAAAATATATCAAACAAATGTGTTTGAATATATGTGACTAAAACCTGTGTAGTTTGTCAAATAAAACAAGTCAACAGCTAATTTAATTACTAAAATGTGACAATGTTTTTTCCTTATTGTTAGATATATATTCACTAGGCCCTTTTACTTGTCTAGATACAGAGGTGGGTAGTAACGAATTACATTTACTTCATTACATTTACTTGAGTAAATTTTTGGGGTAACTAGTACTTTTA
>JBBIGC010000020.1:8977309-8995104 GCA_037576955.1 Lepidarchus adonis
TCTTTTTGGTTCTGTAGAGGAACATCTTGCATTTGCTGCTCCTCATGTATGTCTTGGCATTGCAGTCCTTGCTCCCAACATGCACTGCTCACAGGACCATCACTGGAGCCCAGAAGCTTCCAAATAGTTTCATATTTAAGGTTTTTCCTTCATATCAATCAGGTCAGAAGTAACTAGTAACTTGCTACATGAGTAGTTTTTGATTGAAAACTTTTTTACTCTTACTCGAGTAACTATTGTGATTGTTACTTTTACTCTTACTTGAGTAAATATTTCCACAAGTACTTCTACTTGAGTACAGATTTTGGGTACTCTACCCACATCTGTCTAGATATAATTGTTTCATAAAATGTACCCTATAACACCTTATAATTCTTCTAATCATATGATAAGATGAGGTGTTGATGCTCACGTGTGTGCTAACAGCTTCTCTATCTATCTATCTATCTATCTCCATACAGAACAGTAAGAGAGCTTATTCAGGGACTTTATTAGTGCGTGACCCATGTAAAAGACTCCAGGCTCCAGGCCTGACCTTTGTGGTTATTTATGGGGGATTTCTCTCTGTTCACAAAGTGAGTGGAGAAGATAACCTCTGGCACTTTCCACTGCCTGGTACAAGTATAATGAAAAAAGCTTCTCTCTGCATTAAAAGAGGCCATTTTCAGATTAAATAGAAAGTGTAACCAAGTAAAACATAGGTTCTGTTGTCATTGCTGTGGTGAGGTGTGCAAATATCCTCTTAAATCCAAACACAAACAAAGACATTGACATGTGCTGTCCTGAATGGTATTCTCTGCCACTATTTGCCCTCACACTGCACCACCACGGCCTTTCAGGGGTCAGTAGTATATGTGGTGACACAAGGATTAGCCAGGGTCAATGGTTCTCCTCTGTTATGTTTCATTGACCTTGAGTCCGAACAAATGTTTGCGTTTCTTAACTGAACACTGCTTCACGTTTTTGTTGTGCAATGTTCTCTGCATTAGATTAACACATGTTTTTAGAATTCCACATCCTTTGAGGGATAACGATCATAAACCCACATTGTTTTAAGCCTAATAATCTCATATTACACTTGAGTTGAAACAGTAAAAGACTGTGTCAATTCAATGCTCCCTGCTCTCAACACATCTGAGATATATATATTAACCATCCATATTTCTTTATACAAATTCACAGCAGTTTATTTCTTGCACAGATTCAAAAGAAAGGTTTGCAATTTTATGTAAAAAGTAGATTTTAATTTTATCACTTGATATCTGCTGATTTTCCTTTTCATTCTCATTGTCAAAAATCAATTTACTCTTTATTTGCCTCTTTTCACTGATATTTTTGGAATATTTTTGTTATTATTTTGATTGTGTTCTGTTAGCAGAACCGGCATTTGAACATTTCCATTTGTAGCCCAAACAGAAAATTGTGAAATGGTTATTTCTTTTTTTCTTTTACATTTAAAAAACAGGACTGTAAAACTGAAAGGCCAAAGAGTTGTTTTTGTACTCACAAGGACACGTTCGCACAGACACAAGCTGCTCCAAAATACAGCAGATAGCACATAATTATTTCCCAGAGACAAACAGGCCTGGTAATCTGTCAAATGAATACAAACAAACAAATAAACAACAAAAAACACCCTGCACTTAGTCAAAGAACATTAATTTTTCCTGTGCTTTGGCTAGGACTGTAAATATCTGCATGTTTTTATTATTATAACACTATAATTTTTCACTATATATAATTAAAAAAAGAATGTCATGTTTCCCATATGTTGGTCTTTCATCTATGTATTTAGTCCCTGTTTCTGTGATTTGTCTGTGAATTCTTCTGTGTTTAACTGTAGTTTACATTCAGGTGTTCCTTATGTTCTACCTCTTAGTAGTTTGCCTATGTTAAAATAAAATATAGTTATATGTTGTGCTAAAATATAGAATGCATATACTTCATCCTGCTTTTGCACATACTTCCTGCCATCTATCCCTACATATAATCAAATCAATTGTGCAGCCATCCGTGACTGCAACATTATGCACCTGTAAGGAAAAATAAATTAAACCGCATTTGTCTAAATATGACCATTCCTTCAAAATAACACTCACCTCAGCTAGAACTTTACATTTCGGCCAAGTGCCGTTTTGGCATTCTTCAGTCTAACAAGTGTAAATTTGAATAAAAGTTGCCCTTAAAGGGCAAAAGTACAGATTCTCAAAATCCAAAACTTCCAATCCTTCAAATCCAATTCACTAGGTCGGTGTTGCGGTCCCTGTTTCCTGTCATGTGTTTCGGTTTTGTCACATTCCATTATTACAGTAGTGTCTCCACCTTTACCCAGGTGTGTTCGTCTTGTTATTAAGCCCTAGTGTGTCTCTCAGTAGTGCCGGTTATCTGTGGCTATTCTGATGATTATCTGTGTGCAAAACTCGTATCTACCTCCTTCATTTTCCCATGTTCCTGCCTTGTTTCACTAATGACCATATGACCATGTGACATTACTAATGTGAGCAACTCCACATCATTTTAAGTGGACTGCACAAGTGGGAACACTAATGTCATTACATGTCTTTTCAGTGTGGCCTTCTTTCAGCCTAGTATCTGGTAGCAGTGGTATCAGTGGCAGGTGCCAAAGCAAACAGGGACAAATCCTCAATCAGAGTCCCATATCTGGAGTGCAGGTCGTGTACTAAAACCTGCCATCTCTCTTTTCCCTCGCCTCATTCTAGAGAAGTGATCCCTTCATCCTTGTTGATTGAAGCCTTGGTGCACTTGAGCAAGGCCTCAAGAGAGACTTACTGTTCTGAGTGTCTGCATGTCCTTCTAAATCCCTCTCCTCTGCTGCACGGCCTAACTATACCCATGTCCAAATGCTCCACACAGCCCCTCCACACAGCCTTAGCCAACAGAAAGAGCAGGGGAGACATTTGAAATTAGCCAGAGCCTCATATGACATGATGTGGACTGTGCATGCTGCTAAACAAACCATGGAGGGCCTGCTGTCTCCAGAGTTGAGGAGTGGGCGGGTCATCAAAATGACTCACTGTATAAATAAACACTTAATAACGTCTAATGCCAAAGCTAACATCAGCCTGCCAGTGCGTGTGTGTGTGTGTGTATACACACACACACACAGGGCCTCCATGGTAGCTACACTCCTTTTGGAGGTGGATCACAGGCAGTAGCATGTCACTGTGCACGCCGCACTAGGTCAAACACTAACTGGAGGAAAAACTGTGGCTTGATTGTATGTTAGCTCAGTAATTTATCAGCTCTGGTCAGGAAGTGGGGCTGGTGGGCAGCGTGCAAAATGTGACATGGTCCAACTTATTGGAGAGGAAGGGAACAGACACTGTGTAAATACACGCAGCCGGCTGACGTGACACCGCACTCAGGGCTTAACGTTTTAGCTCAGCCTGCCAACACACACACACACACCCCTAGAGCCTGCCGCTCAGAAAATGACACAGCATCGCAGAGTCGCTGGGATACGGTTACACAGCAACTTCACTTCAAAGGCCATCACTGTCAGAGCAGGGGCCGAGTCCAGAAACATTCTCGACCTCGTTCAGCACCGAAAGCACCACTAAGATGGCATCAGGAGGGCAGCCAACAAAGAGACGGAACACTGCATTCAGTGCAGTCATACTGCCCACACTAACACAGCTAGTCTCCCTGGCAACCAGCGGGTTTAACATGGGTAAAGCTTTATTCACAATGATCCATTCATTTGTCAGTGTAACATGCGTGAAATGAAAGCATGAGATACAGTAGCAAAATAACAGCTACTCATATGGGCTGATGGTAATTGCTATGCCACAGACATTCAATTTATTTGCAGGGATGTCCTTATCTGATCTCCGGGTCAATCAGGGCATTTTTAAATGATCAGGACTGGCTCAAACGACCAATAAGCCCAAGTCTGATCTGTCAGCAGTGTGAAAATATTTTAAACTGGAAAATTAAAGCAGTAGGCCCCATTGAATAGAACCAATTTGATTTGACATACAGTAATAAAGAGAAATTACTAATGAGGTAACTGCACTGAAGCAACATGCACTTGAGGACACTTTTAAACTGGAAGAGAAATTTCCTTGAGACAGTGAAAAGGCAAAATTATTCCAGAGAGGGTAACGGAAATAATCACTTTGGATGAGCAGCCAATCAGTCTGGTAGAGACAACAGGATTGTGTCCCATGTCTTAAACACTACATGTCAGATACTGTCCTACCAGAGATTTACAGCAAGGTTCTCAAAAATAAATGACTCAGATCAACCTTTGGGGTAAAAAAAAACAAAAAAACAAAAATAAAAACCATGACTGAGACAACCATGTTCTGATTCTTTTAAATGTGAATATAACTTCTCAATAAGTCTTAGATTTTTGCCAGTTACATGACTGAACGTACTTATATTTCTCACTCCTATAAAATATTAGCCAGTTTTCATCGCTTTCCATGTTTTTCCAAAACTAAATGTTGGATGTTATAAGTAGGGCTTTGTGTATGTATTCTGTATACATACACAAAACATACATGCTAATCAGAAAATTGCTTACAAAATGCAATAAATGCCTTAAAAATCTAGAAATAATCTGCTTAACAAATTACCACCGCACATCAGAAGAAACACTTTCTATGAACACTGGCAAAAACTGATTTGGGAATTTACATGGGAACAAACTGCACAAAATACTACAAACATTTCACAAATATAACACTGAAATATACAATTACGTTTCAGCAAATGCCCAGATATAGGTAACAGTGTAATGATGCAGGTGCTAATGCTGAATAACCTGGTTCCTGAGCTAAGATTAAAGTCTTTCTTGGCTGAACTTCAGTCTATGAAATTGAAGTATACTGTTTACAAGTATTTTATGTATGAGTAACCATAAATTATCATTCTAAAGACACGTCTATACAGCACATTTATGTATGACAACTACACCAGATGGTTAGTTCGCTCCAGACAGCTCTTCGCAGACAGTGCTCTTTTACCCTCTCATTTTCCCTTCAGGGTTTTGGAGCAGCTGCAAAAGCATAATGTATTAGCTTTTATGCTGGAAACCGCTGTTCATGCTACAAGTGATATTGTTCTCATTTCTGTCAGTGTTTTCACTTTCTGTTGTTTTCTACCATTTTGTGAGTCATATCAGCTAAAGAATCTATAAAATTAGGCTCTTGTTTGCACGAGTAGCAATTTGAGAATGTATTTGGTGTTTAAAATTCAGGGTAAAGGTGCAACATTATTTGCAAGTCGCATCTTTTTATTAGCACTATTGAATATGTTCATTATTATTTTAAATCAGATTTTTATTTTCTCTTTTGAGTTTCTACAACTTTCAGTTTAAAGACCCATCCCCCTCCTGATGAAAGCAATGTGACTTTAAATGATATTTAGCAGGAATGTGAAGCTCGTCAGAATTCTTGCAGGTATATAACTGCGCTCTCACCCGTGACATAACAAAACAATCAGTCACGTCAACATGACACACACACACTCACACACTCTGCACTCTGTCTGCTGAGTATCAGTGAACCCTGCTCTTCTGTGCTGACTGTGATCAACAGCTGTCTCTCTGCCTCATTGAGCTTCTCCACACCCATACAATAGGACAAGAGGGCCTGATCTCTGAACCTGCAAACAGAGTAAATCACTCTGCATGAATGTGGAGATCTCTGCAGATGTTCTGCACATGCACATATAACACTGTTCACACACTTCTGTATCTGCTGAAGACGGGATGCTCAGAAAACATCAACTGGACATCAGTGACCTTTTTGGAATATAAGCTATAAGAACTCCTCCCATCGATAATCCTATTAAAACACACTTTACAGATTGGTACTGATGACAAGTTATATCACAGAAAGGTTTAAATGTGTGCAGATGTGTAATTAACCTATTTTATTGATTCTTTCTTGGAAACTGCTGTTTGACAAGCTTTGCACAGCCATTTAGCCTAATAAATATTTGTAATTTTCTGCCTTGTTAGTTTTACACCCTGTTTTTGGAAATATTTGGGCATTTCGCAACATGCAGTCAGTTCACCTGAGGCTTAGGTCCAGAGAATCTTGCAGTGATTCTGGTGTTGCATACCTTCTAGTGGTGGACTGTGTTTAGTGGCAATGGTTTTCCAGAGTACTCTTAAGCCCATGTAGCTATATTTAGTACAGATGCATTATGGTTTCTCATTCAATGTCTTCTAAATGGCTTAAAGGCCATGAAAATTTAACATTGGTTTCTGACTATGCCCTACAAGATTTCTTTGTAGATTTCTTAGGATTTCCTTAAACTCCATAGTGTTATTTACTGTAGATGGCAAAAGACCTACATTCTTTCTGGAGAAATTCACTTAACAATTCGCTCAAAGCTGCCGTTTGTCACAATCCACACATTCTTACTGTGGAATTTTAAAATGCTCTATAAACTTTTCACTCCTTTTTCCCTCTGTGTATCTATTGGAGGCAGATTCTGTTTTTTTATATTTATAAAATATAATCAAGCTGGTCAGCCAAACTATCATTTGCTTGTTCAGTTGTCCATTTAAAAAGGTTCAAGAGAATTTACAGTATTACAGAATTTAAAGAATTTACAATAGATTTTAGTTTTTATTGCATTTTACGAAATATATCAAAACTATACTGATATGCCGTTGAGGACAATACAACAAAATCTATCATCATCCTGATAAATTACATTACATTACTCTTGTTATTTCTCTTCAACTGAATTAAACTTTATTACAAAGAGTTTTTTTTAATTTTATAATTTTTTTACATGTGTCTGTACCAACTGCTCAAAACTCAGAAGGCAAAACACTGCGACGTATAACATGTATCATCATGAAAGCTTCTTGAACAATAGTGATATTGTGATAACTGCCATATACAGTAGTCCATTCCCATAGTGTGACCAACCTGGAAATCCTTGGTAATTTTTGCTTTACATAAAACAATAGTTATGTTGTGGCTTGAGACTTACATCTTTATGGGTTTTTTTCATTTCTGAATGGAATTTTGAAAATGATCATCTTTTTGATACAAAGATATGCTGGTACATAGAGGTCTACAGTGGAGAACCGACAGAGAATGGGTGTTGTGAGATGTTTGCTGGCTCTCTCTGACATATGCCAATGTTTCCATGCTGGATGTGCAGGGTAGTATTGCAGTGATGGCCTACAGCACTGCGTGTGGGTATATGGAGCAGAAGAATGCTGCTAGCTGAGTTTTCCATTACAATGTGGGGTATTTCTTGAACCATGATAAGCAAGGTCCTCCCTATCACACACGCGGGCTTTCACGCTCTGATAAAGCTATGTCAATACAAGCCTAAGACAACGACCTAGTGTCTAGTGCTACATTCTCACCAATGCTTTGTAGGGGTAAGTACATGCCATAATTTCCAGGAAATTATTGCATTTTAGGAAATCCAAATACTACTAGACATGGTACAAAAAGAAAAAGACTTAAATAATAATTTATTGCAGCCCTTAATGTATGTTCAGTTTCAAAGCCCTGAAGTGCCAAATAACTTTAATTATAATATGCATTTAAGCTACATTGTTTTGTAGCACAATCTATTATATATTAACCCTACATACAGTTTAACATAATAAAATAATAATAAAATATTATGTTTCTTACATATTCTTGACATTGTGTTTTAAAAGATGTGCATATACTGTGCTGTATATTAGGTAGTGGAAGTCTGACAGACATACACCCCCCTACACACACACCATCCATAAATGGAACTTATTTCTGGCTCATTTGACTTGCACTCATCCACTAGACTATAATTCCAAATGCCCAAACTACAGACATGCCATTGGTCTCCAAGGTTCACTTATCACATCAGTATTGATACACAATCTCAGGAGTGGGCATGTTTATGGAGCGCATCTGTGTATACAAAGTGTTAAGTCTGTGAGGTAATCATCATGACCTTTGACTTGAACAAACCTCACTTGTGTGCAAAATCTGGCAACAGTGCCCTGCAGTACAGCGTGCATGCTCTCTTCTGCACCTGCTCTGTTTATTTACTCTTTAATAATGATGCACCCATGCAGTTCACATGATCAGCACTGGCAGTGATATTAAAAAAGACTGGACACAGCAAGCAAAACACTTAATTCTGTTTCTTAGTAAAGGACATTATAAAAGTTACACTTTTCTAGAACAGTAAAATTAACTATATATTTAACTAAGTACAATTGCAGATTTTCAGTACAGTTTCTACAGATTGAGGTGATACACCTGAAAAACATCTAATGGAAAAGTAGCTTTCCAATGATTTATTCATATTCTTCTGTGGAGAAAGTAGGTTCTCCCTTGGCCTCTGAAGCAAGTACAGACTTTAGTGGAAATAACTTACTGTAGGCATTTTGCCATCAGTCTCTGACATGGCCTTGCTGACATTTTTGACAACTCTCCCATGCAAAATTTTCAGCTGAGTTCGAGATGCTTGAGGCTTTTCTGCCCTTTTCAAGTACCACACAATATTTCAAAGTTTTTTTAAGGCCTCCATTATATTTTCAGTCATTCCTTGGTGTGATTAGGATCAGGTGGCCTCATATTATCTTCAAGAACTGTCTTCAAAATTCATGGCTACATGTCAGGGCAAAAATAAAATAAATAATAATAATAATAATACATTCTAAAGACAGGCACACTTTTTCTCTGAATCCCTTAGAGAGTTATTCTGGCCTGAGAGCACCATACACTTCAGTAGCAAAAAGCATGAGACCTAAATTACATACAAATGTCACTTTTTTGTGTGCAGTACATTCACCTTTATGTGCAGGTGCTGTATTAAAGAGGTTTTATTATACAGTCAGCACTTTAATGCAATGTACTAGAAGAAAATGCCTCAGAAATAACCTTTGATTGTAAGTCAGGAAAGTTTAATCCTAACACCTTTTGTTTAATGGTTTAACTAACAAAACTGATCTTTTGAATGAAATTCAGTGTCTGTAATTGAAAGGGTTAATGAAATCTGAAACTGGAGAATGGGTAAGTCAACACCTGCTACTGCTGTAACAAAAACCAATCAGCTCGATTAAAAATGTTGAGGCGCTTCATTTGAATCAACCAACAGAGGGCGATCAAACCCTTCTCATATTTTCAAAGATGTATCATCACTCACCTCTAGATGGCAGTCTTGGATTAATCTCACCCACAGCCACAAAAACTAACATCTTAAAGAAACACATCATGGGAATTTAAATGAAGGTATTATTTATAATATTGTAGCAGTTTTTGCACTGAAAATGACTTAAGTTTTTCAGTCACACTCATGATACAAACTGGAGGTTACTGGGCTCTCAAGTACTTAGTTAAATGATGTTGCTACATCAGCTGATTTACAAAGTGTAAAAGTTGCTATTTTTACTTAAATACACAAAAACTTTTAATCAGAATCAGAAAACGTTATTGATTTGGTGGGAAATTGTTTAAATAATACCAAACGATTGCTTAATAAATGCAGTTATATATTTTTTCGGGTAACAAAATATTTGAACCCTAACTGATGCAATACAGAGCTTCTCATTGCCTACACAACCATGATAGAAGATGTATCATGCTTGTGGAAAGGATTTTACTAATGATTTTACAAGGTCAAATTATTAGCCTGAAATTACTGAAATAGCTGGAATTGGCTTAAGAACTGCCCAAGTGCAATTGTAAAAAAATTAATTAAAAAAATGTTCATCAATAGAACTCCTGGCTGTGTTTATTAGTGAAAATCTGAGCACTTCCACCTACACAGTGCCACTTGCGAGATTGGGACAAAACAGCTGTGCATCCAAAAAAGTGAGTGTCATTTCTTAAAGCTCTGGAGTGATGGGAAAAGGTCATGTGGTCTGAGGAGTCTAGATTCACATCATCATAGTATCATCCATAGTATTGTAGAGGAGCTGAGCATCATGGGATGACTGTTTATACTAAGTTGTACTAATTCTATAGAGGGTACAGTACATACACTGACATCACTGTTCAGATGCACTGAGTGGTAAAACCTGCTGCTGCATTTAGTAGAGAAAACTGAGCAAAACAGTAAAAGCATGTGGACTTGGCAGTGGTCCATGAGTGGTACATTAGAATGTGGCCAGGAATCAGGTCTGCTGACTTTTTTTACATGCAGTACCTGATTTCTACACAAACGAAGCCTGGTCTTACAAAGCCTTCACGCAACAGTCGAGTTGTATCAAGTTCCTCATAAAATTCAAAACCTTTGGTCACAACAGTAGCAGCCCAAGCCTCAATGTCCCCAGCCTCCAATGTCCCCAGCCCCACCAGCAGTGCCAGCCTCCAATGTCCCCAGCCCCACCAGCAGTGCCAGCATCCAAAGCACCAGCCCCACCAGCAGTGCCAGCCTCCAATGCACCAGCCCCACCAGCAGCGCCAGCCTCCAAAGCACCAGCCCCACCAGCAGTGCCAGCCTCCAAAGCACCAGCCCCACCAGCAGTGCCAGCCTCCAAAGCACCAGCCTCCAAAGCAGTGCCAGCCTCCAAAGCACCAGCCCCACCAGCAGCGCCAGCCTCCAAAGCACCAGCCCCACCAGCAGCGCCAGCCTCCAAAGCAGCAGTGCCAGCCTCCAAAGAACCAGCCCCACCAGCAGCGCCAGCCTCCAAAGCACCAGCCCCACCACCAGTGCCAGCCTCCAAAACACCACCCCCACCAGCAGCGCCAGCCTCCAAAGCAACAGCCCCACCAGCAGCGGCAGCCATGGCAGGACCAGCCTCACCAGGAAGGCCAGCCCCACCGGCCTCAGCCTCTACAATGCCTGCCCTACTAGCAATGCCAGCCTGAATAGTACCCCCCTCTGCAGGTTTGCTCCACTAGCTAAACACACTCAACTGCCGCAGGAACAACCCCACTAGCAGTGAGAATGGGTGATGTGATATATAGACTTGAATTTATATCACAATATCTCTTGGCATTTTGCAGTAATGACCTAAATGACAATAAGGAAATAAACCATTCAGTGTGATCTTTTTGACCACACAGAGCTGTGAGAACACAAAATTTAATCCAAAACTGTAAAACTCAATCCTGACCTCTATACCAGTTAATGACAATGAAAGAGGGAATGGGTATTTTATTCATGAGTTAAAACTGCAATCACTAAAACACAAATTTTGCTTTATGTCGAAATCAGGTACATAGAAATGTCAGGAGACCTGATTCCTGGCCACAGGCCAATGTTCATGGACCACTGGTTCTTGGGTAAGTTGTAAGGACCACTGCCAAGTCCACCTGCTTTTAATTTAAGCAGATAATCGTTTGTTTTGCTCAGTTTTTCTACTAAATACAGCCATGAAGCAGCATGTTTTACCACTCAGTCCATCTGAACAGTGAAGGCAATGTATACTCTCTATGGAATTAGTACCAGAGTATTAGATTTCATCGCACACACACACACACACACACACACACACACACACACACACACACACACACACACATTTCTTTCTGTTTTACTGGGATACTGAAAAAACTGGTCCCAACAAGAACCTCATTGCTGTGTGAAATATTCACATTCCACTCCCTGAAAACTGTCCAACAAATTTCAGTAACACTACAACAAGAACGCAATTTCCAGAGCTACAATAAAACTTACTCAGTCTTAAATATACTGTCATCTCTGTGATGAGTTTTCAGAGGTGATCAATGCATATTTGAGCAGACGTGTGTGGAAATACAGCCAGCCCTGTCCTGGAGAAGCTGCTGTTAAGCCAAATCTGGCGGAGAACATTTGAAAAAAATCAGAATATGTGATGTTATTTTACAACAACTTCATATTTTGTAAAAGTTACTACTGTGATTGTTTGTGATTTTTTTTTTGTGACTCAAATTGTTTCAGAAAGACATACATACAGGAAATAAACATGTGTCTAGCAAAACATTTGTTATTGCAATAGTCTTCTGGGAGAAATGGTGCATCTTTTGGAACAATTCCAGCGGTGCTGATAATTTTGGCCATGACTGTACTGCAACAAGCCATTTATTAGATATAGTATCTCACAAAAGTAAATACACCCTTCACATTTTTGTTAATAATTTATTGTATCATTTTAAAAGGACTACACTGAAGATATGACACTTTGATAGGATGCAAAAATAGTCAGAGTACAGCTTGTATAACAGTGTAAATGTGCTATTCCCTCAAACTCAATAACTCAACACACAACCATTAAACAACTGGCCTCAAAAGTAAGTACACCCCTAAGTGAAAATAGCCAAATTGTGCCCAATTAGCCATTTTCCCTCCCCAGTGTCATGTGACTTATCAGTGTTACAAGGTTATAGGTGTGAGTGGGAAGCAGGTGTGTTAGATCTGCTGTTATTGCTCTCATACTCTCTCATACTGGTCACTGGAAGTTCAACATGGCACCTCATGTCAAAGAACTCTCTGAGAATCTGAAAAAAAGAATTGTTGCTCTACATAAAGATGTCCAAGGCTAAAAGAATATTGCCAACACCCTGAAACTGAGCTGCAGCATGGTGGCCAAGACCATACAGCAGTTTAACAGGACAGGTTCCACTCTGAACAGGCCTCACCAAAGTCGACCAAAAGAAGTTAAGTGCACATGCTCAGCATCTTATACAAAGGTTGTCTTTTGAAAATAGACGTATGAGTGCTGCCAGCATTGCTGCAGAGGTTATAGGAGTGGAAGGTCAGTCTGTCAGTGCTCAGACCATACACTGCACACTGCATCAAATTGGTCTGCATGGCTGTTGTCCCAGAAGGAAGTTTTTTCTAAAGATGATGCACAAGAAAGCCGGCAAACAGTCTGCTGAAGACATGGTCTGATGAGACCACGGTAAATTTTCAAACAGAAGGTGGTGGAGTGAAAAGTCTCTAAGATCCACCAGCTCCTACTTGGCCACTCCTGGTCTACTACTGTAGAATTTTGAAAATATGCCTAATGCATGTTGTGCTTCCATAGGAAATAGATGTGCCTGGACAAAGTAAATCTAATCTCTAAAATATATTTGTCTTATGAGTTGTTGATGATATGCAACAGTACATTCTTTAGAGCATTCATGAAAAACAATGTTCTGAGTATCTTTATCTGAAATATTCTCCCTTAAATATATCAGCAATCTAATCATGCTTAGTCACAAATGGAGGTTTATTAAATGTGTAATACTGTACATATACTGCTATATAAGTAATACTGTATATAAAATTACATGTTTTATTTTTATGCCATCAATTATAGACAAAATTACAGATCATGCATTGCTCACACGATTTTACAACTCAAAGATCTGGTTTGGAGATATTTTTACAGGGTGAAGCAATAAATCTTGACAGTTCACTAAAGGTGGTGGACAAGTTGAGGCTGAAAAAGCCACGTTCCTCAGAAAATCAGGTGTGTTTTCTTGTTGCTCAACATTAGTAGTCGCTTCATGTGGTTAGTTTTATTTATGTCATCTCAAGCAGGTGAATTACTACAGTGCAACCAAATACCCTTCGTCTTTGCAGCATGTGCTTTATTGTGGGACAGAAGACCAGGAAGACAAATATGGGCCATTTTTTTTATTGCAAAATCTAAAAATCGTATATGTAGATAATTCTTCCAATTTAATCAATTATTACTGAGTAAATATTAAAAGCATGATTAACATTGCACTTATTCTGTTTAAATTAGAATTTGTTTAGAATTTGTTTATTTTATGTCAGGCTGTAGAAAATCCAGATTTATTCAAAACACATTTATGTTAGTGAGAACTAGTAAAATAGTAACTAATGTAATAATGACAAATAATGAAACTTGAAGAAATAAGCTATATTTAGGCATATTTAGTTTTATTTAGTGAAAATATGGGATGTATTGAGGACATATTTGTGTAGATTATTAATCGCTTGTGAGTAAAAATCTGAAAATAATCACTGTGAAAAGTAGTTTTTTCAAAAAAAAAAAAAAATGATGAAATATTGAGATTTTCCTGTGAAAAAAGTAAGTACACTTTTGGCATCAGAAGCTAGTATTGCTCCTTCCAGCAGAAGGAATTTCTTTTGCATAGTTGTAATTTTTTTATCAGTCTTTCACTTTGGCTAGCTGACTTTTCCACTCTTCCATGCAAAATTCCTTCAGTTGCAAGACGTCTGAGAACTCTATTTTATTGGAGTTAAAATCAGAAAAAGACCTAATGACACCACACTAGCAAAGGGAACCACAGACCCTCAGTGTCCGGTTGAAATAAGAAAGGTTCCACCTGCAGGAGGTTGTAATCAATGACACCTAGTCTGTAACTGATTCTGATTTTTTGGACTTAAAGGGGCAGAAAATGTAGGGATGTACTTTTCCATGTGACTGATCTGAATTTAAATTTTTTTGCAATTTACCTAGATTTTATGTTTCTGTACTTTTCTGACACTGAAACGTGATTGGCTGGAGCATAATGATCAAATTTGTTTAATAAACAAAAGTGTTTTCTCAGAATTTGAACAGTACTGTACATATTAGAAATGTTCTATACACTCTCCGAACTTAATTATAAGTGCATGGTAGTTGGTTATATATCTAACCAGGGTTATAGATCGATATATAGAGGTACAGATATAGAAATATAGAAGTGCTCTTTTCTCATCTACTGCTGAATATGGAGAGCTAAAACTTTTTTAAATGGCATTACTACGGTCAAAACAAATAGATTTTTATTTTATTTTATTGATATCTTTTAAAAACAACAGTACCTTTTTACATTGTGTGGACGTGTCACAATAAACAGGCCAGTAGAAATTATTACTTACTTGTATGAAATATTCTAACATTCATTTTTATACATACTATTTACAAAGATGTGAAGTTTTGCTCCAACTGGAATGATATGTAACTCCCTTTACACAGTCTGCCTTGGGTTCACATTTGCCAAACTAATCTGAATCAAGAACACAAAACCCACTTCTGCGGAACAGCTTCTTACAAGAGACATTTATTAGTTCAGCAGAATACATGCCACAACAAATAATTTACAGCAGCATTTTTTTCCACCGTCCTTTTCTTTCTCTCTCTTAATGATCCAGTTTAACCCAAATCTGTGGTTGTGGTAGTGTCCTTTTCTGTCCAAAGGTCATGTGACCATATACTGGTTTGAGTAGTATTTGTACTGCAATAGGATGAAAAATACATAGTCCCACTGGAGAAACTCCAGGCTACTGTTATCTATACATTATTAGACTTAGCCACAGTGGGAGAGAGTACCATAGGCAGCAGTACAGCCCTTAGTGAACACTGGATTTGTCACAAGAGTAGGAGTATGTACATCTCGGAGTAACTGTGGACCATCTGTAGCCTATAGCCAGATCTGGCACTTACAGCGTTACTAGCTAGCTACTGCAAATGCTAGAGAAACAATTGGTGTGTTAAAGAGCATTCACATGCAGTTTCTACACATCAGCATATGCCGTATGACCATTATATTTCTTCTCAAATATGTTACAGTTCACAGCTACATTCTGGTGTGCTTCTGTGCTCGTGTATGGTGGGTAAAAGAACAAAAAACTGCAGATATGTGGAGAAAGTGGGCCTGTGAAAGGATTTTGCCCCGTCTGTCCCGCTAATTTATTTCCTTTCCTAAAAGAGGCCTAAAGCTGTCCTGTTTTCAGCTCTCAGTGCACTGCAGGGACAATCACAACTCTCTTACATAACGCCCGTTAAGTTTGCTCTCTGTTTCTCTGACCCATATTAAGGAGTCCCAGGGAACAGCACAGACGAAAGAACGGCAGAGCGTTTGCTGTTTACCAAATGAAGAACTCCATTGCACTTCAAGCTATGTCTTGACAAAATACAAACAAGGCCAAATACCTTGGATGGATTTTACAGCATGAGAAACAGAAAACAGAACATTAATATCTAATGAACAGGAGTCATGTTTCAACGGGACTGAGTGTTGATTCCTTTGCAAAAAAGAAAAAAAAGTGACACATGACATAGCATAAATAAAAACATCCCTTACATTAAAATATGTAACCACACTGACAATGTGCTACTTTCTCAACTGTTAAATTCCACATAAAGAGATTAACCGATGTCAATAAGCAGCCTGAATGAAAAGGCTATACAGAGAACAGAGAACAAATGTTTATCAACCCCCACCCCCCAGAAAAATGCAGCAGTTTGAGTGAGAGAATGAAGAAACCTCATTAATAAAATAACTATATTATGCAGTATTTTAGATATAACTCTTGACAAAAATTAAATATTAATCTGAAATGTATCTGAAACATGTATTTGTGCTGAAAGAGCTTATTCAGAGGAGAAACAGACATTATCCATTAATGGTGGAGACAGTTTTGAGGACAGTTAAAAATAAAACAAAAAAAAGACAAAAACTGGATTGAAGAAGGAGGAGCACAGAGACATGATGGATCTCCAGTGAATGGATTTGTCTTTCACTTTTGATTCACAGATACATACACACGTATATGTCTCAGGTTAAAACACACCCTATACAGTTAACTGAAGAGGTTTTGTATGCAGTATATGTGCACTGGGATTGTGCTTAATCTTGAGGAACGTTTTAAACAGTGGTATTCTTCACTTTTGCAGTTCAGTGTTCCTCAGCAAGAGCCTTCGACAGGAGCCTGTCTCAAAGAAGTTCTTTTAATCCTGTGTAATATTTACAGAATGTTTTTTTATGGACATTATTGTCCAGTCTGTGTGTGAGTTAAAGTTTCCACTGGCTGCTTCCAGACAAAAAAATGAAGTGCAAGCATGTTCTACGGCTGAAAACCGTTCCTCCGGACACGCAGGCTCTGTAGGAAGGGTGGAATATTGCATTCACATTTCCTGTCTCTCTCCACATCACTGTTAAAGTCTATGAAGTCATTTCGTTTCATGTTTATCTCTGTATGTTTGCAGTGGGACAGTATATTTTCAGTCAGTGGATTTAAACGCTACGGGGTGCCCGCTGTGTCTCGTGCGTCCTGCGGTTGCGCCCCTTCTTGCTTTCCTGCATGAGCTTCCACTTGTTGGTGTGTGACTGGCCGGCGTGCAGTAGATGGGCTGTGTGTGACTGGCTGGCCTGCAGCAGGTGGGCCTTCTGCCGCCTTTGCTTCCTCTCCCTTTTCCACACCTGCTCGCACAGCTGGTCCACGCTGTTGGGGCTGGGTGGGTCGATGAGAGACAGGAAGTCCTGGTACCACAGCTTGGCGTGGGGCGTTCGGCCGGTGTCCGGTGGCTCGCGGTGAAGCAGCTCGTCCAACTGTTCAGCAGGGATGACATGCAGGGTGAGGCGAAGAAGCGTCTGGATGAAGCCGTGCTCCACTGCATGGCAGTAATACACGCCCGAGTCCTTCTGCAGCAGCGCCCGGATCAGCAAACCCTGCTCAGTGCCCATCACTCGCTCATCTGCCTTTATCTAAATACACATAAATATACACATCAGCCTTTGGTTACGGATATTTAGTTCAGTTATATTCTCACCCCTGAGCTGTTGTCACCATAGAACTGCAGTTTTAGATAATGTCATGGTTCTAGGTTTGTCTAGTGGTTAGGATTATGGATTATTACTTTGACTCGGTTTACCTGCTTATGTATAAAGTTATTAGCTAAACATTACTTATATTAAGAAATTCAAGGCTACAATAAAAGGAATATACCCCGATATTAAGTATGTTTTTGAGCATTAATTTAGCATACTATTTTGTTTTGCACTATGTAAGAAAAAAACTAAAATAAAAAGAAATGTTGCACATGTTTGCGTTATTATTGAGAGAGAGAGAGAGAGAGAGAGAGAGAGAGAGAGAGAGAGAGAGAGAGAGAGAGAGAGAGAGAGAGAGAG
>JBBIGC010000020.1:9038778-9048952 GCA_037576955.1 Lepidarchus adonis
ACTCTACTCTACTCTACTCTACTCTACTCTACTCTACTCTACTCTACTCTACTCTACTCTACTCTACTCTACTCTACCCTGGAATTTCATTTTTCAGCCTTCCAAAACTGAATATTGTTTTCAAAACTAATATTTTTATGTAAAACCAGCTAATAAAATGCAAGAGTCCCAGGAATCCTACACTGGGGGTTTGTCCTGAACATTATGCAACATATATATTTACATATGATGGTTTGAAAAGTATTTACTGCCTTCCTGATTACTTATTTTTTCCATGTTTATCACACTTAAATGTTTCAGATCATCAGAAATTTAAATATTAGTCAAAGACAACACAAGTAAACACAAAATCTGTTTTTAAGTGAAGAGTTTTATTTCTAAGGCAGATAAAAATCCAAACCTACATAATCCTATGTGACAAAGTGATTGCCCCTAAACCTAATAACTGGTTGGGCCTTTAGCAGCAACAAATGCAATCAAGTGTTTGCAATAACATGCCATGAGTTTTTACAGCTGTGGAGGAATGTTGGCCCAAACTCGTTTTTGCAGAATTGTTGTAGTTCTGCCACATTAGAGGGTTTTTGCCTTTTTAAGGTCGTATCACAGCATCTCAATAGGATTCAATAGGACTTTGACTAGGCCACTCCAAAGTCTTCATTTTGTTTCTCTTCAGTCAATCAGAGGTGGATTTGCTGATGTGTTTTGGATCATTGTCTTGTTGCAGATCTCAATTTTGTTTCAGCTTGAAGTCACAATCAAATGGTTGGATATTCTCCTTCAGGAGTTCTTGGTAGACAGCAGAATTCATGGTTCCATTTACCACAGCAAGTCTTCCAGGACCTGAAGCAGAAAGACCCAGACCATCACACTACCACCATAATACTTTATTGTTGGTATGATGCTTTCTGAAATGTGGTGTTTATACTCTTCTACACCAGAGTATTTTCTCAAAAGTCATCAAGATGATTTCTGGCAAAATTAAGACAAGCTTTTTTGGTCTCTTTCTTATGGTGGAGTCATGAACACTGAACAACTAAGGCAAGTGAGACCTAAAGTTCTTTGAATGTTATTTTTAAAAAAATATGTAACATTGGGGAAATCTAGTTCTATAACCCTTATTACAAAATCTCAGAAAGTGGCTGGAGTGGTCTTGGTTTCTTTTATGTACTTTAAGAACATGAGGAACTCACTCAGCACTTACTCAGCCAGTATATACAATGTTACAGCCCACACATAACACCCCCTGCTATACATACAGCTATGAGCACAAAAAGACACACTCAAACCCACCCATATGCCCAGTTGCTACTCGCTTCCCTTATTCTATAAATCTGCTACTCCCATCTTTTTCTCCCAGTCTGAAGCTTCAGCCTACAATTCTCTTCTCCTCTTGATCTCCACCCTGCTTTTGATTGTTCCAGTGGTGAGCTTAGCATCTGGAAAAAAAACAATGGGAAGAGTACAATCACACTATGCTTATTTCAGTCTAAGACCTGGACTTCTTTCTTTGTGGAAAAGTATCTAGCACGAAATCTAAGGCACCTCTATTAAGAAGTGATGACTCTACCTGCTCTTATTGCAGTAATGTGAGATGCACAGCATCAGACTCCTTGTGGCTGTAGATATTGAGTTGCTTTCTGCTATAAGGACAGATGCACTAGCTTCCTGCAGACATGAACAGCAGTATTTCCCACTCTGATACAACCCAGCTGTCGAGACAGGAGCCATCCTCAAAGGAAAACTTTTGAGGTGGATTTAACAGAGATAAGGCCTGTAGCTTCCCTCTGCTAAACATTCATCTTGGCCACATCCTTTTGGGTATTCCAAGAAAAAAGGAAGTTTTACCAAATAGTAATACATCCCTCCTCACTTCCTTTGCACTATCCTTCCGATTGCACTTTTGGCCAGCATAAAATATTCTTTAAATAACAAGATGCTAACATTGGCATCTGTTATGTGGGATTTGTGAGAGAAAATTCCGTTTGAATTCTGGGCATCCTGTTAAATTTTATTTTGAACAATAGTGACAGTATCAGTGTGATTGGCCTCATACGCTTTTGTCATTGGCCATAGTATGTAATGTACAAATAAACAAAGAAAATACTCATTTAAAATTGTATTTTTGGCAATGATATAATGAAAAAATTAGGTTTTTGGTATCATATGTAATACAAACTGTTTTAAGTCCATACTGTAGCTATGAGGCAGTTGCTTTGCCAAAAAAGGGGAAAAAATCTTCCAAGAGCTTAGAAATAATTACAACTATTACCCAAATATAAGAGGCCAAGGCAGGGTCTACCCTGGACAGGGGCCAGTCCATTGCAGGGCAACACAGAGACAGGCAAGCATTCACACAGACACCTATGGGCAATTCACACCAGGGAAACACAGAGACAACTGGCAACTGTCACCAACCTGGGAATCAAACTTGCTGTGAGGTGACAGTGCTAACCACTGCACCAGTGTTACTTTAATCCCATTGCGCTTGTGAAATTACGCTTAATACATTAAAAACCAGTACATTACACTTGGACACTAGACAAGCCCAATGGTGCATTTATGCAAGTTTACAATTAGAATGATAAACCATAACCTGAAATAGCAAAACCAGTAACAGATACATCTGTGTCAGTATTTTGTCTTTTATTTTGAATTTGCAACTCTCTGTTTGCTAGGACAAGGTCTTAACAACTATGCTACTGCTGCGCAAGTATTTAAGGCTGAATCAGGTTTATTGTGATGGATGTGATACTGATCCACGTCTGGAGCAGTTGGCAGCGATCCTCAGAGCCCATAGAGTAGTGTAATGGGACAGTACTTTGCTCAAGGGTAGCTAAGTGGAACCTGAGATGGGACTTGAACCTGCAACCTTCCAATCACAAGGGCAAGGGCCTAACCACGAGGCCATCACTGCTCTTAAAAAGAGAAAAGGTTATTTAGATGACACAGTATACTAACCTGTCCAGACACAACTGTGATAAACCCTTTCTAACAAGCATTAACCCTGAACTTGAGCAATTCTTTTTTTATCAGTTTATTGAGATTTATTGTTCTTGTTGTTTCATGATTAAAAATATTGTGATACATATCTAAATTCATATCACCCACCCCAAGTAGAGATCTATGAAAAACAAAGAGTACCAAGAATATAACACCGTTTCAGAGCAAGCTCTCATACTCCCGGGACCAGACGTTGCCTTTAGGGTGATGGTAATGACAACAAGGAACAATTACTTCCCCAATAAACTTTTCTCTGCAGAAGCGAGGCCTGGCTCTGTATGCAGTATTAATGAACATGTACACCACACACTGTGAGTCACTTTCTCTCTTGTAATAAAAAATGGATGGCAAAAAAACCCACAAAGTTATGAATAAATTACTCAGGGCAATATGCTTGCCTGCCTGTCAGGCTGTGGAGGGCCCACCCTTCCCAGAGTGCAAATGGTCAAACAAAATCACTGTGCAGGTTAACCCAGTGAATCAGTCATTCAGAAATGTATTGGTCTGACCTTTGGCACATAAGTAGTACAAAAGGTCAATGTGGTCAAAATCTGAGAACAATTATGCAGCGTTTTTCATATTATTTACATAAATGTACAACCTCAAGAACATGTTGGTGTAATTTTCCAGTTTGCTCATGTATTTCATTAAAGCTTAACAAGTAGCATATTTATATGCAGCACAATAATGAAGTAGTCTTTACTCTATAAAATTATCTGTGTAGGAGAGTTCATATGTCCTCTCGCCATATCTGATTTCTATTGTGTTCGTTTAGTCGCTTCTCATTGTTCTCATTGAGAACAGACTCGCAGCTGTATTGTTTTCAGCACTAGAAGCCTACAGTGTCACCCTATTCAGTAAACTGCATTGTAACCTAATGTTTTATCAAATACAATAGTGATTACTGGTGCCTAAAATACATTTCTGTGATTTTGGTTAATTTTTTGTTTATGATGGCA
Organism: Lepidarchus adonis; assembly: GCA_037576955.1. Taxonomy (NCBI): domain Eukaryota; kingdom Metazoa; phylum Chordata; class Actinopteri; order Characiformes; family Lepidarchidae; genus Lepidarchus; species Lepidarchus adonis. Next base: position 9,042,738 of record JBBIGC010000020.1, read on the forward strand.
CTGGGGAAATACAACTGTGTTCAGCTATTCACTCCCTGTTGAATGGTCTGAATGATAATAATGTTCAATTTGATTTTAAACAGTGTAAAATCCAGACTTTCTACTCTGTTATATGTAGCTCTCAGTTTATCCACCAATATCATAGAATATGACAGAGGAATTAATCAGGTTTTGATTTATATTGTGTGTCCAGCACAGTTTGGTGACTTTCCTGCTCAAACACACCTGGTTCAGCTTTAACGGGTGTGATTGATTAGGAGAATGACCAAACTGAACTGGGCACTGGCTCTCCAAGCCTGGATCAAGTCCTTATGGAAGTTCTATGTATATAATATACAGTGAGTAAAAAAAGCAGCTTAACCAGTGAATTTCTGTCAGATGATGAACTGCACTGACTCACTGTCAGAACTTTATTGAACTGATTGAAGGTCTTGAAATGTTACACATTCATTCAAATCTAAGTTAATATGTTTGTTTCAAGCTAAAAACAAACATTAAAATGTCTTTTACAAGTGTCAGAAGGATGTTTTTTTTCAAAGAAAAAGCTTTTGTGTCTATGTTTTTATATTTATAACCTGAACTGACGTACAAGGTCTTTATTTAACAACACAACTGTGTTTTTCATATTAAATGTAGCACTGCACTTCAGAGGAACTTCAGAGAAGTATATTCTGGGCCATGCCTCACTGCTTTGCCTCCTACATAAATTCATTATCATTTATTAATATTTCAGTAACACAAACATGACTCCTCAAGAGAGCTAAGTACTAGTCAAAGATAGGAAGGAAACAGTTACAGTTTGTTTTACAAAAATATAATTAGATCTTTCCAGAAGGTGGAGGCAGGTCTTTTGCTTTACAATGAGAAAGTGCTGCTGATACAAGAGCCATGTGAAAAAAACAAGCATAGCCTAAAGGAAGGGTTCATTACATATTTGTAGAAGCAAGAAGTCCAGATAAAGGGGATTATATAATGATATTTTAGTTATTTTCATAAAAATCTAAATTTTAAAAACAGATTCATACATTTTTAACATCAGGTGTGTCAGATTAGGCATCATTGATCAGAACCTTCTGCAGGCATGTCGTATTTAAACCTTTACAGTGTGCAGTGTCTTTATGCAATGATCTGAAGAACTTTCTAAAGTATTTCAATTGTACTGTAAAGGAAATAATCTTAAAATTTTAATTCTACAGATTAGAGTTTAATTTTAGAATGATGCAGACAAAGTTGTTTGGCCACAATAACAATATACATGTGTTACAGATACATAAGGAGAAGAACCCCATAACAATTATTAAGCAAGAATTATGGAAATGTTATGGTTTGGGGCTGCTTTTCTGCCTCAGTAACTGAGCAGCTTGCAGTCATTTATTCACCTTTGAGTTCTGCATCAAAGAGTACTTGAAGATAATTTGAGGCCATCTGTCCAAAGTTAAACCAGAGGTGGACCTTTCAATAGGATAATGATCCTAAGCACACTAGCAAATCCACCTAGGAATGGCTTAAAAAAGAAGAAAGGAAATAAAACTCCATTGAAATGTTGTGTGAGACCTCAAATATCTTTAACTCAGCATAAGGAATTTTGCACAGAATAGCAATCAGATTTCAGTATGTTTGTAGAATGAATGATTGAACTAGCTATGTTAGTTCATATCACTTTTATCTGTAAACTCAATGGAAGACTAAGGTGAAACATTAGCTTTTTCAAATATATTGAAAGATTCAACAGTTTTTATGGGTCATGTTTATTTTTTCTACTACACACACATTATATATGAGAAAAATGTTATTATAGTTCTAGGAAAATCCTTAAATGACATTGAACCTTTACATTATGTACAACCTTACAATGAATCATTGAAGTCTTTTTTAGGCAATTATAGATACATTAGGGAACCAAAGCTTTTCTATTATTTCGACCCAAAGGACCATTATATGGACCTATGCTATTACGATTGTAAAGTGGTATTGTTAACCATCATACATAGGTTCTCTGGCAGAACTCCAGTGAACTTCTGAAATTGATCAACCACATGTTATATGCCAGCTTTTTTTAGTACTGGTTCCACTGCTCTGTTAATGTCTTATTTAAATCTAAATCCAGACTACTAATTAGGCTAATAAAATTGAGCTAGAATTTCTGAAGAACTGACTACACTGTGGGGGCATGAGGCAAAAACGATCTGTGTTTAAAACCAAGTACTTCAGGAAAGAGTTTTTCACAGCTGTGAAGGAGGATTAGCAGAATCCAGATCAGATCTTCAGGTCCACACAAAAGCAGGTCTTTAACCCACTGCAGTCAGAGCTAATCACCTTCCACTCAAACTAAAAAGACACATACAGAGCGTAGGTCTGAGCCAAACCAAGGAAAATGGAGAAAAAATGCTCAGAGAAACAGTGGGAGGTAAGTAAACCTGAAAATGCAGAGAGTTGTTCTAAAGCACTATGAAAGGTTTCTTTTGAGTGAGGCTTTAGAAGAACCAACTCTTGGTTCCCAAAGGAATGTTTCAGTTAATAGATTAAATGTGAGGAACCTTTAAAAGCTTATAGAACCTCCTCAAAAACATATTTCATAGGATTAGTGGTGGCTCTTTTAGATCGACACCCTTCTGTTTGCCCACAAAGTGTGTTGAGAGAAGGTTTTTGGCTTGGATGTATAATTTTAATTGAAACAGTAAAATTAACAATTATTTATTTAAATAATACAAAAAAAATATCAAAATAACTATTTAAAGAACCATCCATGGATATTTAGAGGAGTAAAAAAAATCTTCTTCTTATTATTATTATATCCCTTTAATCACTGTTGGAACTGGTTGCTTCACACCAATTCATTATTTCAACTTGAGTAGATAAGCAATTTCCTCAGGGACGATAACGTTTTTCTGATTTTTCTGATTTTTCCTCATTTTGGGTTTTTTGGTGGGGTTGGGCAAGAGATGAGCCTTCCTCAGGCATCCATACACTCCAGATACAACCAGATCAGCATGATCAGAATCAGGCCAAAACTGGAAAAAGGTGCATATTTAAACAAACAAGTGACAAAAAACAGTTTTAAAATATGAACAAATAATGTTATGTTGAAGATTGTCTTATATGGAAACAAATCTGAGTTGCCTGAGCAGTGTGATACTTTATTTAATGAAGAAACAGAGCTTACATAACAGAGAACGGATGAGGACAGGGACTAACTCAAGAATATGAATACTGTATATAAAAATGAAACACCTGTGAAGGGGGAGTGGACTACTAAAGAAACACAGGTGGTACAGGACAGGGCTAAACATCAACCTATTACAAACCTCAGACATGAACACAAAATAGAACAAGGCCCATATCATGTGTTTAACCTTACAAATAAACAGGCTTTGAATCATAAGTAAAAAGTAAACCTAAAAATGGCTCTAAAAACAGGATTATGTGGACGTGACCAGTGAAATATAACAATAGCAGAATGTAATACACAAGTTCACCCTTATCTCACCAGACTGCTATGCATTATGGGTGAAATGTTCTTTAAAGTAATAACATAAACTCAAGCCAGTGCCTAGTAAAACTTTGCCTTATTGACATTTTTTAGTTAAATTTTCATAATAAGAGAATCACTATTAGCAGAGCATGCTAAGCTGTTCTAATGTATGGTTTTGTATGTAACTGAATAAATCTTTTCCCTATTCAATAACGCATTGCACATACAATAACACATTTATGTCTCGTTTGAATTCTCTCCCACAGGTTTGGCTCAATTAGCTGGTGGGCACAGAGAGGAATGTCAGCAGTTTTTAGTCTATACTTACATAGACTAAAATGTTCAAACATTTCGGAATAGTAGCACTTTCTGTGCCCTGTGCATGAGTAGACCACAGTCTCCTGTAATCCATCAATCTCTCACTTTATTTATGCAGGGCCACCTTACGTCAAAACACAAACAATGACTTACATGTGCCGACTCATAAGAACTGAAGCTTTTCATCTACAACATGTACCATGTCTCTGCATGTTTGTAAAGAATGGACATTTGGAGCTGAGCAAAAAGGAGAGTGAGACCACATTCATTTTTTTAACCAGTACACTAGCTGGCCCTTCTGAAATGAATTTCAGTTTTCACCTGTGATTACAAAATCATGGTGAAATTGAATTTTAATTGTTTTTGGTGAAACAAGCAAAGTAAGGCTTCAAACAAGAAGTGTTCTGACATTTTATTTGACACATTTGGGCTTTAAAATTGGATATTTTGTTATGACTGGTGTGAATTTCATAAAAATGATCAATTTTAAGAAAGTTTGTTGAAAGATCAAGCTACACATTTTTGCCATTTCTTTACAAATACAAAATTGTTGTAACTGCACACTTGAGTCTGTCCAATGTACACATGTCAATGAATATATAATAGTATTTAATTGTGTCACTGTAACTCAAAATACATCAGCTTAACTATATTTCAATTTTCTATCAAAACTGACTTGACTTCTAAGGGTTGAAACATTTAGCAGGAGACCTGAAAGGTACAGTAGAGCTGAACTACTCATTGTTTGGTCAGCAGATGACAAAACAAGCCTGGAATGTGAAAAAGGTGAGAACAACCCAAATGTTGCTGTTTTTAAAATATGTGCCACTTTCTGTTCTCTTGAACTACTGGGGTTTTTTTTGGACTAGACCTTGGATCAGTTAACCAAACAACCCAAGAGAGTGAGAAAATGAGAGCACACATGAGACAGAGAAAGAAGGAGTGAGTGAATGTTGCCCATTACCCAGCATGTAAGGTTACACCTCCAAAAGTAGACATAACAATAAACTTCACCAAAGCCAGAAAGCCTGTTCCTCCGACCACCTCCTTCCCCCTTTAAGTGAAAGTGCCCACAGGAGTGAAAGCTGGATGTTACAAGGACCCTTCTGTCTAATTTACAGAAGTACTTCCTTACCTATTTCTCAATGCTGCACCAATGAACACGCAATATAATAGAGATGAAACTAGACTACACTAAAAAAAATAAAATAAAATAAAGGAAGACACCCGAGGTAACAATTGGTTCCCTGAAAAATCTTTTAGAGTTTAAAGTTTCAAGAATCTTAAAATAATGTAAAGGTTCCAGATTAGGGATGTAAATCACAAGTGCCCTCAAATATTATTCTATATCAATTATTTAAGCCAATAATCTGGTACCTTAAAATGTAGATTTGGTTTGATACTGGGGTCTGCAGTCAGTACGGAAAACGTTGAAATTTCACACAATCTCCTATGTTTTCATCAACTCACACATGCAAACAGATAATAATTATCATAATGAACTATTATTAAAGGTCAAATACAGTGATTTCACACAATCTTTTTCTATATCAGCCATAGGCTTCTCCTAGCACCAAACATCCAAGCCAAGATTTTTTAAAATCTAGAGTTTGCTGATGTTAATGGATTATAAAAAACAACTGTATTTCAATTCCAATCTTTGCTGATTAAAAATGAAGGTGACACTCAAGACATTTAAAGAAAAATGCAAAGAACACCAGGGCTGACTAAAGGCAAATGAGAAAAGATAACTATTAGGCAGAAACAGAGGGTGGGCTAGCCCTCTCATTAAAATCTTATTAAGCAGCATGAAGAAAGACTGCCTGGTCGGCTTTGATCACTAGTTTGGGCTTGGATGGAGGTGGACATATGCCACACAACATTAGGTGTGAATGAGGACTCTATAATCCCTCCACATGGAGATATGAGTGTGGTTTTTAAAAATGTGTTCTAATAAGGAAGCAGCATCTAAACTTACTATAGATCTTTACTTGGAGAACACTTGCCAGGATCTGGAGATTTATGGCTGCAGGAGAAGCTTTACAACACATTGGCTCAAAGGTGAAATCAATCTAGAGTTGTGTTCACCACTCCCTGTCCTGAAGGGAAACACATTGCACTGTTTACTGTCTCCATTACTCCAGCAATACTTATTCAACTCACAGAATTGAGAATTAGCTGATAAGCTTAATCAGGTCATGTAAAAAGAGAAAGCACTAAAGAATGTGACAACCCAACACTAGTGAAGTGAAGAAGATTGCTCCTCTGAAAAACTTCTGCTTAAGATATAAATCACTGAAGTTCACTAGTGTTCAAGTTTTCAATGTAGCAGTTACTCTCTAGTAATAGTAGATCTATCTATCTATCTATCTATCTATCTATCTATCTATCTATCTATCTATCTATCTATCTATCTATCTATCTA
>JBBIGC010000020.1:9064228-9082325 GCA_037576955.1 Lepidarchus adonis
TTTATCAGTACATTGCAGAAAATAATGAACTTTATCACAATATGCTAATTTTTTGAGAAGGACCTATATATATATATTTTTATTTTTATTTTTTTATATTTTTTTTTTGACTGAACACATATAACACATATAATTTGAATACTTCTACATGTTATATGGCAATTATAGTCTACATATAAAACGCTACATTTTCTTTTTATTCTGATTACTATGAAGAAATTATTATTATGAACACATTCAATCAAACATTGATGTGTTTGCACATTGTTCTGCCATTTTATGAAAGGAAGTACTATCTTGGAAAATTAAATAATCTAAAATACAGGCATAATTATATCTGTTTTTATAAAATTGTTGTAAAATGATATACACTATTATGTATTATAAATTCTAAATTATATATTATAGGATCACTTAATTTTTTTCTAGACATCTTTACGTGAAATGATCTCATTATAGTGGTAAAATTGTCTAGAACACATAAAAATGTCTGGAAATTAGTTAAATAGTCATATAATAACATTGGAAAAGTACCAGATACATAAGCTAGATTTATTATGAACTCTTTTTCATCCAATGTGTAAAACACACACTGCTTCTTGTGTTACTTTGCCATTTCCACCTGAAAGTGATCAAAGCAAGGCTCAATTGGAATGGCAGGCAGGCAGGAGTGTGTGTGTATGTGTGAGAAAGCCTGTGTGTGGGGGCATTCATGGATTGAGAAACCACATGTAGGCCTAAAAGAAAGAGAAAGATGAAGATGAATGAAGAAGGCTGGGATGGATTGATGTGACTGGTCACAGTTGAAGGTTAATGCAGTGTCCAGATGAAGGTGACTCTGTGGGTGACCAGCCACAGCTCCGAACAGACACTCTCACGTTCACAGGTGGAATGTCAGACACTACAGTCCCGTCATGCCAGCCTGAACTGTGAAAAAGTCTCAAACATTAACCAGAAAGTTCTCAATGGAGCGTTCTAAGGCACATTTTGCTTATTACAGCCATTAAGCTGCACTTGTGAGGACGTGATGTATTACACTGGATTATTTCTAAGCGATCGCATGTCAACGCTGAAGCTACTTGTATCAGGTTACTATACAGCAGAAAAAGTCATTTTGTAAATGAGATTCCATTTACCATACAAATTTCCCCACACACTCTCATTAAGCTCTACACACACAACTGTAGCATACGGGGTCACACTCAGACATTGTGAATGCTGAAGAACTAAAGTGGAGGATGGAAGAGAGAGGAAAAGACAGGATAAAAGTGCAGAGTGGAAATGTATACTTTATAAGCCATGGGACATGGAAAGCAGGTCCCTGAATGCACATTTCGTTGTTATTGTTTTTAGATTATGGGTGAATGAGTAGCTTACACAGGGAAGAGGGATGTAAATGTGTTCCCCACTACCCCCAGTCCCCCACTCTCTCTTTCATTCTTTGGCAGTTGTATGGTGCACAGGTGGCAGTGTTTAACAGCAGGGGTGAATTTTTACACACTGTTGCAGTGCACATGTCCTCATTACCAGCCTTAACATCACTCATTATCCAATCACAACTTGTGTGGAACTGGAGTGGTTTAACATTAAAGTGCGTTTTTTATACACATATGCAAACACACACACACACACACACACAATATATATATATATATATATATATAAAGATGTGGGTTCATATATATATGTTCCAGTCCAGATCCCATACCATACTTTAATTTATAAAGCACTTTAAGAAAAGCAATGAGGCTGTGGAATAAAAGCTCCAGATGTCTAACACAGAGCAGGATGACATGTACATAAAGAAAACACAAACATATAAGGCACTTCAGATATAGGCTCAAACATATAGAGGTTAAACAACGGGCTGTAGAAGTTACATAAATAGTGTATTCATTCAGAAATGTAGATTGAAAACTGTCTCTTGCAATGAGCTATAAGCCAGAGAGTTAAAGTGTGTTTATGAACATGATTTAAACATTTTGAGTGATCGAGGCTGCCTAACATGGAGCGGTAAATCTTTCCAAAGTTTTGGAGCTGCCACTGCAAAAGCTCTATCACCACTGAGTTTATGGTCTGAGGTCTGGGACCAGTAAGAGCAACTTGTCTGCAGATCTGCGAGACCCTGATGGGATGTATGCGTAGAGCAGTTTGGAAAGGTAGGAAGGAGCATGGCCAATAAAAGGTTTAAAAACAAAAAAATGCGAAAGCTAACTGGAAGATAGTGAAAGGAAGCTAAAATGTGTGCGTGTGTGCGTGCGTGTGTATGTGCTACATAATACTGGCATGAATGAATCATGTCATAAACACATCATTGTAGAAGTCATATACCATCATACGTTGCCTTGACGAGTCATCCAGCCCATCCTGTTAGTTGTTATGACTGATATATAATGTACATATCATGACTTTAAATTAACATGGGACATAAACAGAAATAGCATCAAACATAAAAAAGTATCTGTCATGTTTATAGCATGATTACGATGTTATGTACTGTAGCAGGGTCTAAACCATAAGTCTTACTCAATTTAAGCCATTGTCACCAAAAGAAATGGGTTTGCACTTTCAGTTTAAAAAAATTTAACCTGTAACATTTGTCAGCAAAAAAAAAACATATTTGAGGTCTTATGCTTAAGATTTTCTCTTAAAACCAGGAATTTTTATCACGCTTTCTCTCTCTCACACACACACACACACACACACACACACACACACACACTGGTGTGTTTCAAACGCACTCATAAATCAGTTATATAAACAATGCGTGAACACATGTAATTTATTATATGTCATTTGGAGGGAAAAGCAAGTCATAGCTGCTGCACATTCTTTTATTTGGCTTCCTCTTCCATCTCTTAGACGGTCTTTCAGCAAGATGCCTCACCTGTTTCCACAGAGGGAAGGAAAAGGCTACTGACTCCTACAAGTGTTTAGGTGAATGGCTTTAAACCAGTTGGCGTGATGATTTATACAGACGGCGGAACAGAGCTCTCTCTGTCAACCAGGGGAAACAGGGGCACTCAGACACCAACAGCACAAGTGGTAAAACCATCAGGCTAATGTGTGAGAGAGAGAGAAAGTGAGAGAGAGAGAGAGAGAGAGAGAGAGGGAGAAAGAAGGGGGAGGAGAGGGCACAACGTTATTGTAAGTGTTCTCGGGTCATTAGCACTCAGCTGGGAAGCTAGCGGGGGAGAATCAACAGCACCATGCAGAACCAGCCACAGCATGAGTGCTAAGCCATGCAGGTCATGCACCTGGTCAGAGACAGGTAGAGACAACAGCAATATGCAACAAATGATAAGACTGTAACCCTGATGGGGGGAGGATGCACAAGGTTCTTTGCTAGAAATTGATCTTAGCAATGGCAGAACATAATGACAGAACTGCGTGAAAACATTACATTTACATTGTAGACACCAAGGAAAAAAATCTGGGCAATAAGCAAAGGCCTTACCTAGATAACAAGCCCTCAGACTTAAGTCATCCAACACTGGCATGAGTATTAAACAATCTGCACCAGTCAGTGTAACCTTCATTCACAGCTTCTGAAACCACAGCCATTTGAGCAACACTGTACATAGCAGCTAACACAAAAAATCCTCTCCTGTTATCCAATCCTGCCACATTAACACACATAAAAATAATGTGTGGGTACATATTAACTGCATAAGGCAAAAATGTTATACTATAAACACAAAGAAAATATTGATGTATGCCAGCTCAATCTCAAGCCTTGTTATTCATTAACTTAGTTACGTCCATATTGATTCATACACTACTATGAAGCTAATATACGAGTTATGATGAAAACCATAACAACTGGCAGCCTTAGATGGTTATAAAGATCATGAAATGTCTTTGTGGGTACTTTTAGTTAGGATATAAGAGTGAAAAGTCACTTAACACAGTCTGCTGCTGCATCAAGTAATGTATATTGAATTATGTATATTATGCACAAAGAGAGCCATCCATGCAGAAAGTCCTGATCTCTCTGGACCCAAGCTCATCTCAGATGGACAGAAAGACAATGAAATGTGTGCTGGGGTCAAATGAGTCTGCACATGTTTTGCAGAAATTAAAATGGACTATCCAGACTTTTTCAGTGAAAGGTGTAAAAACCAACATCATGGTATGGAGTACAAGTCCACAGAATGGGTGTCCTGAGTATTTGTGAAGGATCCACTGACAAGGTGGATATTGTGATTGAATTTCCCTGGAAGTCCATGGTAATATCATCAAGAGAATGCCAGGCCTTACTCTGCATACAGTACAAAAAGTGTGGCTACATAGAAATGATTTAATGGCAGAAATCAAGCTGGATATCCCAGTCCACTGATATAAACGCATTAAAAATCTCATTAGGAAAGGTAAGACCCTGAAGGACCTGGATGGATTCTGTTTAGCAGAGTAATCTTAGATCGATTGTGTTATTCAGGCTGCATTGAAGTGCGATGGGTGTCAATAATTGTAAAACAAAAAAAGCACTTTACTTTTAAAGAAACTTTACTGTAAAGAAACACAGAGTTTTTTTCTCACAATTAGCATTAATCTACACAAACATTTAAAAGGTCTGTTCAACAAGCATCTGTTGTCATTACATTCTGGGCAGAAACTGCTGAAGAAGCTGTTATGACAACATACGTTTATGTCAGTTTTTATGTTGAGGTTTTATGCCAAAGACAATTTTGACTAAGGGTGCCAATAATAATGGAACAGACTATATAAAAGAATAAGGAATGTAAATGTTGGTCTACATACAGTCCCCTAGTGTTGGGTAATTTCACACCCTGCTCCACCGGATGCTTTGGTCTGTGCTTTCACCCTATGGTTTGGTTCGTTTTGACAGGTGCGAAAGCTCCATTTGAACTGGGATGCTCACCAAAAATGCAGACTGTAGATCATCTAAGAATGGCAGCCTTAGACACTTTTCTGCCAAACCCTGATGCAGATCAGTTTTAGAAACAGCGTAAGTGAATGCTAAATACAAAGGGTGTTTAAGGAGAACAATGTGGTGTGATTGTATGCGCCAGATCTTTTATCCAGATGTTTATAGATGAGATGAACTGGTTCAAGCTCTGTCGAAATGACTTTTTTTAGTATATAAATATTAAGAATTTGTGTTGGAGTTGTTGCATATGATACAGCTTAGACTACTAGCACATGCCCTGTATGTTCATACATTTGTAAATGCCTGTTTATCCAACATTTCTTCCTCAATTTGCTTCAGCATTTGTCTCTGTTTTTCAGGGAAAGCTGTACACTAGATGTTGGGCGAATGCTGTTAGGACTTGATTGCGTTCAACCACAAAAGCATTAGAGCAATCAAGTGCTAATGTTGGATTGTTAGTTCTGGATAACACCACACCAGCTCATTCCAAGGATACTGACTGGTGCTCTGTCTTTCTTACCCATACATTTCCACTCCACAACTCAATGCTGAGAATCTCTGTAGCTCTCTAGCTGACACTTGGCATTGAGCATTGGTGACCACTCATATGCCACTGCAGAGCCTCCCGTTCTACTGACCATGCCCTTATGTGACCATATTACAAACAGAAATAGATTATACATGTTGTGATGTAGATGTACATTAGACAATTGAAACATACGTAATTGGGCTGGCTGAGACAGAAGTCTGATTTACCTGCTTGAATTTGAACCATACAAACCCCTTTCAATTTCCTGGGAAGCACACACCTCAGAAATATGCAGGTTGTAAAAAAGTATTTGCCCCTTTCCTAGTTGTTTCCTCTTCTTTTTTCATATTTGTTACACTTTTATGTTTAAGATTTTCGTACAAATTGTAATATTAAACAAAGATAAACCAAGTTATATAAAATGCAGTTTCTAATAGGTTTGGATTTTTCCCTTAACAAATGAAATCATCATTCAAAGACTGTATTTTGTATTTCCTCAAGTTATTTTTGTCTAATATTTTAAAAATTGTTTGATGATCTGAAACAACTGTGACAAATATGCAATAAATAAATAAAAAATTTTCTCAGCACTGCACATCAGTATCCACTGTGCTGTTCATGAATTGAACAATCTAGGATGTAGGACCCAATATTCTTTTCCATAAAAGAGGATGAGTGAATATATAACAGCTCTATTAGTTATTATGCAAAGGAAGTATGCATTATGTCTATATTAAATATAGGAAAACGTACCAAGGTTAAGATCCAGAAAAATCAATGGTAGTAATAGTACGTCGACATTTTACAGGAGTCAAAGGCTGGAGTTTACTTTATTTATCTAGGCGGAACTTTATTGATGGTGTCCAGTTCTTGTTCAATCAATGATTGAAAATGTCTTCTCATTGGTCACCTTTGAGTAAATGATTTGGTTGAGGCTATTGGGAAACAAATTAACATGTGATTAGACTAAATATACTGGAAAATTATTTGAACATAAATCAAAGACAGCTGAAATTAAATTTAAAAAAGAACAGAATTACCAAAGTAGTGCAATCAAATCTGAGCTGATGAAGTACAATAAAAGTTCACAGGAAATAACAAAACAATTGTGTACACATAGTAAGGGTATGGATATATGGAGTTTTATATAGTATATAGTTCATGGTAAATGGAGCATTGTTCACATGCACCTGGAGTGGACATTCAGTATTGGTGCAGCTCAGTGAATCACAGGAAAAGCAACACAATGACCTCCTCCTCCTCCTCCTCCTCCTCCTCCTCCTCTTTGGCTGAACATAGGGGACCACTCACACTACAGTGTGTTCCTGTGACATTGAACATTCTCCTCATATCCTGTGCGTATGTGTATTTTCATTAGTCATACGCAGACTCCGCCACCAACGTCTGCAGCCCAGTGGAACCACAGACGCAACAAAAAGCTTCTTGCAACACTGGTCTCTTGGGATTGGCTGCACCTTTGTCCATCCAAGCCAGTTTCCTGAAGAGCGATCCTGAGCACAGCCACTGAAACCCAATCTGAGAGAATTCAGATGAAGTCCAGAGACCCTGTTTCCCCATGGGGCTCTCCAGTTTTACACTGCTGGGGTTTCCACTGCTCCTCGTCAGCATTAAAAACTACCCTTCACCTCCGGGGGAATAGAGTGGAAAGTCCAAGGGCATTGGTAAAAACACAACAAGGACTATACAGTACAAAATGACTGGTTAACACCACACAGGGGTTTGGAATCACTTGTCATATATTTACCCTTTTTTCATTAATAACTTAATATAGAATTTAATGTAAACTGCACTTTTTTAAAGTCATTTTATGCCAAATTGGAAGTATTTTAAGGAACAGCAAGGGACTATTTAATGCTAAATAATATACAGGCTCTGGAAATCGAAACATCATAGAAACTTATTTCAGTATACAATTTTGGCTTGTTTCTGTACTTCTATCACAGGCATTTGGACTCAAAGCTCCTGAATGATCAGCCATAGCAATAAGATTCCCAGCAGGTAACGTGAATAACATTGAGTATGTAGTTATTTCATTACAATGGAACTTGTCAGGAGTGGGATGTACTCCTGAACAGCAAATTAACAGTCAGTTCTTGAAGTTGATGTGCTGGAAACAGGAAAAATGGGTAAATGTTAAAATATTAACCACTTTACCAAATGCCTTCTGTGATGGCTAGATGCTCTAGCAGATCATTTATAAAACAGCAGGTCTTATGGAGTTCCAGGTATGCAATAGTTAGTATCTACCAAAACTTACAACTGGTGAATCAGTTTCAGGGTCATGGCCACCCAAGGCTCATTGATGCATGCTGGGAATGAAGGTGCTTCTCAAAGAGGAGCTGCTCTGGTTCAAAATGAGGAGTCATGAGGGGGATCTACACAATATACAATATTACACACCTAAGCTCCTGTTTAGTTTGCATTGTAACTGCTGTGTGTCTAAAGTGGATCATTTTTCTACTTCTTTATTTGACCAGTCACAAACAGACTGCTTAGAGTCACAAAACTATCCAATATCCACCTTAGCATCCAGATTTCATTATATATTAGCTTCTTCTATGCTGTTAATGCTAATGGCTCAATCTTAAAGACTGCTTCAAGTGGTAAAACATTATGCATGTTTTAAACAACTTATAGCTACTTTGGTTTCATTTTCATCACAGGCATGGAGCATCAATATCAAAGCCACAGAGAGTGAGACCCATGGCAGTTGTAATGGAAACAACCTTCCTTAAAGAGAAATCCTTAAGGGAAATCCATCAAAACATAAACAGAGTGTGCAGACTACAGTCAATGTATAGGAAAGCTTTGTGAACTACAAATAACACATTAGGGTCAGTGATTTCATGGGTTATGCCAACCTGCACTGCACAACCACCGATTTATTTAAGGCTCCTGAAGCAACAGCTAGGCCAACTAATTATTTGATGCTATGAGAAATTGCTAAGAAGTCATAAATACGCTTGTCATAGGGTAAGTGTTAGATCAGCCAGCTCATGTTCACACGCAGCTTGCCCGGCCACAGAGACAGTGATGGGAATAGCTCTGTCACACTGGTGAAAATATACAGCCTGGCTAAAATTACAAGCCCCGAGACCAGTGCATGCAGTATTAGCTCTACCCCAAATACACAGAAATGGCTGAAGACACCATTATAATGTTATACTGTCCCTGCTTGAATGTACCATTAATATACAATAATGCAATATTAGGGCGGGTGTCATTTCAGACACCAAATGTAGCTTTTCCTCACTGTCCCATAAGTCATGAAAGAGCACTCTGCAATAATATGGAAATTTTCTTTTGTCAATTTTTCAACAGCAATACAATTATTTCTAAACAAAGAACCAGATATTTCCAATATTAGCTAAGTATCATTAAGTAGTTGTTCTTTCTCAACATACAAATTGGTAGATGCCCAGTGATGTTATAATTACATTTTATAATCAATTTAAACAATTTAGCCTATATCTAGAGCTGGCTTAAATAATTTAAATATGTATGTTCAAATTGTCTATTATATGGAATTTGATTCCTTATTTTGTTTTCAACACTGTTTTAAACATCATAAAACCAAGAGAGAAAGTAACCATTGAGAGCAAACAATGACTATGCCTTTGATTTAGGCAAGACACAATTACACTACAATAATGCACATTTGTATATGGAATTTTAGAAGAGTGTATGCATTTGAATGAAATATTCTGGCTATTTTAGATTAAATGAATTCCATGTTTTATTTGACGCATGTAATAGAAATATGACCATACATTTTATTATTGTATGGAGCCTTTCTAGAGTGATTTCTTCATTTAAGAGATCTGGCATAAAACTGCCACAACTGACTGAAACTTTATTAGACTATGGCTCATATTTTCAGTCAGTGACAACCTGAATTTCCAAAAGGCTTAAAGTGATATTTTCGCTCACAAAATTTGAAATCAAAACTTGAACTTGGCAGAGCTTAGCAACATCTGCCTAGATTTCTTGATGATATTTTTTTGACTGGCTGATGTTTTTCTTTAGTTAGTAAAAAGATACCTTCTAAACAAACATGGTAAACAAACTATATATTTATATATATATATATATAAACTTGTATATATATTTAGAACTGTTTTGTTTTAAAATAATTATAAGAATGTTGGATGTTCCTCCTCTTGCTGTGTTTACTTTACTATTATATTTATCTCCAGCAACAGAGTGGACAGGCAGAGACAAACACACCAAACAGAGACAAACAGACAACAGAAGAGAAAAGAGAGAAAAAAACAAAAGGCTGGGCAAGGAGAATTGCATACAGCATGGATAAGCAAGAGCAATGGAAATGTACCAAACATTAGTAATAATTAACGATAATGATAATAATGATCCAATTTATCAAGACCCTAGTCATCTTATATGAATCCACCAAAGTGTGACCATGTCGATGTGCTCTGGTTTGTCACTGGTTTTACCACTGTCACTGTGGTAGCCAATGTGGTGGTGGTGGTTAATGGGGGGGACAGTGGCCCCTAACCCTGGCCCAAGGCGAAGGCAGGTGGAATCGAGGCCCCAAGCAACCCTGACTCGGTTAACTTTAATGCAGCTGAGAGACAGATAAAGAAATACAGTAGATGGTTAGCTAATCAATTTAATTAATTTCTATGTTTGAAACAGAAAACATCATGTATACTGTGTTGAACTTTAGCTCAAATAAAGACCAATCTTATAACATTCCTGGAACGTTTTTTTATTTTATATGTTGCATTTTGCTGTGACTATAAATCTAATGTTACTGAAACAGACTGTTGGAATGTTCGCTGTCTACTGGGTGATTGGCTTAGATACAGTTTCTGAAAAACAAAAAAGAATCTGAGCAATCTGTGTTTTAGAATGGGTTTAGAACTTGATATTCATACAATTTATGACTGCAAACATACACGGATCAGCCATAACAATAATACCACCTACTGAGTAATATATACGCCCCCCTCATGATGTCAAAACAGTTCTGACTGTGGTGCATGTATGTTCTGACATTTTGTACAGTATAGAATCAGACCAGACAAACTAGCTTTCATTCCCCACATGGATCAGTGAGCTCTGGGTGCCCATGACCTGGTGGCTTAATCACTTTTGATAGGTCACATCAGCTTTAAGAACTGCTGTATTTAAATAACAATGGGATTCAACCAGAGTCAATGTTCACTTTACCTGTCAGTGTTGTTAATGTTATGGATGTACGATGTATGATGCTATTTTCTCTCTTTTAATCATCCATCCATTATCCTAACCGAGAGAGCTTGCGAAAGGCCGACCCGAGGATCGAACCCAGGATCTTCATGCTGTGAGGTGACAGCGCTAATCCCTGCGCCACTTTTAAACTACTGGATTGCTAATATCTCTCCTTTCTGAATGCAGTTATAACTTGACTGAGTTAATGTTCCATTTACAAGTCACAAATTCACAAAAAGTTTATTTTTTTGGTTCAAACATTCTGGCCAAAGTTGCCAAACAAATATTGCAGATTACCTTTGCGTTGTTACTCTACACACAGAAGGGGATATTCAATAACAATGTTGAGCAAGTTATTTTACTACCAGGTGTCAGTCATTTCCCCACAGTTGTGTCTCCCACTACAGAGTCCTCACCTCTGTGTTAGAAATTTTCATCTCAGATTGCTTATATTGTTCAGTCAAGCTCTCCGCACATCGTCTGTGTTCAATTATATCTGATCAGCACATTAGATATGCCTGGATCATCACAGTTAAACAGGCCGGTGTTTAGAGGAGGTGTCCATTCCATTTCTGGGGCTTCAATAATGCTGCATGAAATTTAATATTCAAAGCTTTTGTTCTGTGACTACAGAACAAAACCTCTTGAATCTTGAATCTTGAACATCGTTTCTTTGACACCATTGTGAGTGCACGAAGTGTTTGAATGGATTTACCGCTCTTAATTTACCTTTTAAATTTAGTGTGGTTTGGTTTGGAATAACACACTGTAAGTTCAGCTCTTCGGTTTAATAAATGAATGATTATTTAGCTTTTGTTTTCTTGCTTCGTCATAACCACAAGTTCTTATTTTACATTTACTCATCCCCCAAGGTAACCTGCTTTGGTATTGCTGGCATATTTAACCCCACCATGGGTACATACCCCCATGAAGATGAGTCTTGGCAGGTTGACATACTGGATGTGTCGGCTTCAAAAACATATTCATTACCAGCTTGCAGCCAGACTGTTGGTCTCTGTGTTATTCTATACAGCCATCTCTCATCACTAAATAGGCAGGGCACACACACACACACACACAAAGTGAACCCTGCATCGTCAAGCTGAACATTTCCATTACCAAGAGTACTTTCCTAAAATACTGTTCTGGCTGCCACAGGCCATGTTAACACACTTTACCAAAATAGTTTTGGTCGAAAGCTTTTGGCCTTAACCCCAGGCTCCACCAGCCATCCCAGATCACACATCTGGAATTATCTACAAGTATGTAAGTGCCTCGTAATGTTGAGTTGGAGGCTCGCTCAACACTTCGCCTGCTTCACAATGTCAAACAAGGGTAAGATCACAGTGAGCCTGAGCTACCAGAGCAGGCCTCAGCAGTGCAGGGGTCAGGCAACAAAACAGTCCCTTTCCCATTACAAACACTGCGCCTGCCTAAAGCTTTTTACTGGAACCCAAAATCGTTTATTATGCAGCTCGCCCTTCCAAGAGAAATTACAACAAAGCAGCATGTTCATGTTTAAATGCATGGTGAGCTTGGGCCAGAGAGTATGAGTTTGGTTCTTTCCCCCACCGGAGAGAAAGAAAACAGAACAGATCTGTTAGGTGCAGGATGGGGGAAGAAGAAATAACAACCACAGACTAACATGGTTCTTTAATATTAAATTTTTTATCAGATGTTGCCTGTTGGGGAACACAAAATCAGCTTTAAAGAGCCTGTATCATGGAAGACAGCGTTGATATATGTGTTTTAAAACATTTACTCACCAGTTCATACATGTATGAACTACGTATATGATTAAAAATAAGCTGCAAAAACAGCTTGTTTTGAATTTATGCTTTTGTGATGTCACAAAAACAGTACATTTAAATATATATTCTTTAGCTTACAGCCATGTAACTCACATTACCTGACAGCCAATCGGAACAGAGATCACTTACATATGTCTTACCTAAAGGCAGGGTAAAAAGAGTTAAAATGATCATGTAACATATGATCGATGCATAAAACAAAAAATACAAAATAAAGGTCCTCTAAGATTGTAAAAAAAAAAAATTCCTTCATAGGATGCTGAATTCTTAATGGCACCCCCTGCATCAGGGCCACATGCCTGCACATGCAAGACAGCATTAAGGCGGTAAAAGCAGAAAAAAAGCTAGCATGTTTGGATGTGTCTGGAGGAAATGGGACTCTAGCGGTTGAGAAGATGTGTCTGGGTCCTCCATGCTCTCTGATGAGAGGAGTGTGTCTCTGAAAGGATCAGATAACCCAGTGTGTTTGGCCTGCTCTGCTCTCCCTGAGCGGGACAGCAGGCTCTGGGTGTTTACCTAAAGCAGAATGTGTTTGGGTTGGACTGATCCTCTTCTCCTTCCATTGCAGGCTTTCAGACAACTGGAGTGCTCACTCTCCTGCCTTTGCTTCTCTAGTGATACACTGTAGAGTTGCCAAGTTTTTGCTTAAGCCATGCGAATTTGGTGTTTGTTGTATTTTGCTAAAGCCATTTGTCTTATTTCTACAAAGTTTCCATTAATATATACTGACGTGTTCAACAACATCCACAACGTAAGGTAATTATTTAAAAACATTGCAAAATAATAGGATTATCACTATGTTATATGTGTATGATGTGTGCGTTAACTGCAGCTTCATTTTTATTATAGATTACATTTTTGCCCCAAAACCATCGTAAATCAGTATAACAAATTTCTAATCTCTCTGTAACCCTTAGAATAAAAAAATCTATTATTCTCACTGTGTCTTTAAGTGTGCAATAATGTACGTAAATAATGTATGTAAATAAGCTCTGTTCCGATTGGGTGACCCTGTACTTTAACTCATTTAAGAAGCAGCTGTAATATTACTTAGAAATTCAACACAAACAGCCAAACTTGTGAAGACTGAAAAGGTGAAGAAGAATTCGGCTCCACAATTATTATCAACTTTTACTTGATATATTTTTAGACATTATTGCCACTTTTGGGAGCAACTGGATAATAAAAATCGAATGCTGCATTGTTTCATCTTTTGCGTACTGATTCTGTCCCCATTCCACACTTCTTGACTAGTGGAAGTGGTGTAATAATAAAACTATAGAATGGAATAGACTAACTCCCCAAAGTGCTGCACAAAGAAAATACATATGTGCTGCCAAAAGAAAATACATATGACCACAAACAACATTAAAAACATTGAAAAGTGAAGTGAATCATATATTTTTATTACTATTATTATTATTATTATTATTATTATTAGTAGTAGTAGTAGTAGTAGTAGTATTATTACTATTATTGTTGTTATTATTATTATTAGTAGTAGTAGTAATAATAATAACAATAATAATAATATTATTATTATGAATAATAATAATAATAATACTATTAATATTATTATCATTATCATTATTATTATGCCTCATGGCAAAAGGTGATCCGTTTTAAGTGAACAGTCAGTTTTTGAAATGAATGTGCACAAAAAAAATTTAAAGGTCTAGTTTGACAACGGCACTTTAATTGACTGGATATGATGTCTCCAAAATGGTAGATTTTGTTGAGTGTTCCAAACATGCAGTATTTGGGCAACTGGTGAGGTAACTGGGTAATCGTCAAGCTTACTGATGCTAATGGGGAAAATTTCCATGCTGACCCCATCCTTGGCCAAACGCACCTACAATGAGCAACAGAACCACACAACAGAGCAATGGAAGAAGATGGCCTGGTCTGATGAATCACAATTTCATTGAGATCAAGTGGCCAACAATGTGCAGGTGTGTCATTTACCTGGGAAAGACATGGCACCAGATGGCTCTATGAATAGAAAGCAGTGTGATTCTCAGGGCAGTGTTCTACTGTAGGTCTTGGATGTTACTTTCACATGCACCTCCTCCGAAAGCATTGTTTCAGGCCAAGTACCCCCCCGAAACTCTTCATGGAAAAGGTATTTCCCTAATGGGTTGAGGAACATAACAAGAAGTTCAAGGTCTTGTCCCCCAAATTCATCAGATCTCATTCCAACTGAGCATTTGTGGGATGTGCTGGACGAACTAGTCCAACCCTTGCAGGCCCCGCCTCACATCTTGCAAGACATAAAGGATCTGCTGCTAAAGTCTTGGTGCCAAATACCACAGCACAGCTTCAAAGGTCTTGAGGAGTTAGCAGGTCAGAGCTGTTTTGGGGACCTATACAATATTACCTATACAATTATAATCTGCTATTTAATATTATAGCTGATTGGTGTGTGTTGTTTGTGGACTTAGTAGATGAACATTCACCAAATGCATGAATCAATCTGACAACCAGCAAAAAGTCAAATGAAAGTCACAAACACAAATGTAAAACACTGCAGCTCTTGCCCATGGCCCAGTTTTGCAGAGTGGGTGAATATGTGAGACACACGTATGTTGCATTAGAGAGGTGCCCACTGTCCGTGTGGTCTGTAAGACTACACCCAGCTCCTGCAGATGTACGTGCCTCTCTCCCCTTCACACCACTGAGGCTGAAACTCCAGCCAGCCTGACTAACGAACCAGCAGCCACTCACTCAGCTTTCATCTTTTAAACATTAGGCCATGCCCTGTGGTCATGCAGTGTGGGCTATTGTCAAGGCCGCTGGCCAGTTCTAAATGGACCTTAATCAGATTTTCTGTGGTAGAGTGTGCTCAGTTTATGAGAACAAATGTATCTCCAGGGCAGTTTTTTGAGGTGCTCTTGCTGTTAGACCTTTTCCCATTAAAAAACATAGTAATAAGCCATGTCATAAAATTATATATGGAAATGTAAAACTAGATCTCTTCTCATTTCTGACTGTTGAGGAAAGTGTCAAATGAGGAGTGAATGGATTTTCTATGTTTGTAACCACATTCAAGTGACTGGGATTGTTTTTTGCTTAAAAATTCTAGGGCATCGAGATTTCTAGACGATTTCCGCACCTCATTGTGTTAGCGGGCAAAGAAAAAACACATCATTAGAAAACATTTTATCACAAAACAATAAAACAAATTGCATCAAACCTTAACCTCACACTTGAAATAGCAGTAAACCAAAAATGCATGTATTGTAAACACCTCAGCATGAAACCAAATTATTTTTTCAGTGCAGAACCAGGCTTATATGTTTGTCCTATCAGGGACGTTTTAACAAATAAAAAATCTAAAATTGAATCAAACATTGACCCCAAATTGGAAAATTACATCCAGTTAAGGAAAAATGCATATTGCTAAATGTTTATATAAAACTAAACTACTGTGTTTTTCCAATCCAGCACCAATTTATATAAGAAATGTGAAATTTTCAGTTCCAGTTGTTCTTAAGTAAAATTACTAATTATAAAGCAATCATTATTTATTTAAATAATAAAATACTAAAACTAAACACATTTTCTGTATAACATATGTTAAGATTGTCATGCAATGTTGTGTGAATTATTCATAAAGGTCACAACACATTATGACATTAATTCATCCATATGTGTGGTGATGCAGTATGTGTTTGGACTTTTTGTTTTTCAGTTTTTCTCACAACCACCTGCACATCCATTGTTATTAGACATGCTTAAGGATGTTCTTGCAGGAACAATGCTCTGTCACTAAATACTGTAACAGAATTCAGTAACACTTCATTGTTGGGCAGCGTTCATAAGGTCGCATGACAGCTTTTCTGACACTGACATAAAGAAGCTTATATAAATCTTAATGTAGGTTTATGTCAGTAATACAGGGCTTAAGATAACTATCATATAGCTTTATAGACAGTGCCCTGCAGTCGTGTTTTTTGCCATATTTCTTCCCAGCTTAAAGTTGACCAATCTAAAGAACAAATGAACATGTACTGGGATAACTTCCCTGAAAGCTAACCTTGTGCACCCATCACATTTCGGCCTCTGGGTGTGTGAAGAGTGTCGACACTCTTTTGCCAGCACCTGGCTGGATGTCTTCATAACACACCATGCTCTGATTCTGTCTGTCTCTTCATTTCGAGTGGCATGCAGGAGGTCAGCATATTTATGGGTGATCTCTTATTTTTAGGGCGAGTAAACAGTATGTTTTCCAGCTAGAGGGCTGGGGCTAGACACAGACAAACTAATTAGTCAGGGTCAAGGTCTCTCTTCAACATTCCTCTGTTGAAATTCATACCACACAGGGTTAAACATCCAATCAGAGAAGGGCTTGGCCTATATACTGTAAATTTGTAAACTGTAAGTGTTATAAGCTGGATGTTTTGTAACCTGTTTCAAATGTTTGTATCCATTCATGTGAGTTGCTGAATCTGTTACCCCACATATGCTGCTTCATTTCTTCCTCAGTACCACCATTCATTCTAAGACTTAATTTAGTCCTAACTGACATCAGTGTTATTTCTGTGCTCGAGAATCATACCTTAGTTGATGGGGATGTGGGAAATACCCCAGAGAGACCTTATGGCCTTTTAAACATTTCAGCACGGTTACTCTGCTGCCAATTTGTTGTGTATTTAACTGTAATTGCATTTTCTTTAGTCAAATTTATATCATTTGTAAGCTATAATGACTAAATGAATATTAAATACAATCTGATTCAAAAGATTTAAGCAATGATTCAACTAAACCAGGCTCTACTCTACTCTACTCAAAAATATACAACCTGATCTAAGTCTAGTTAAATGCATTTTAGCTGCTATGTAGGTTAATTCATTCTTACTTCTAGACCATCACTCACTATAGGACTTCACTGAGCCATAATTAACATCAAATATCATCTCAGGGCTCCAAAACCAGCTAGCTAGAAGTAATGACATGGAAAATACACATAATGAATTTGGACATGGAAAATACAATAGAAAGTCTCAGACTGGCTCTTATGCAGACTGACATTTCCAGTAATGTTACTATATTGTCAACTGGTTGTGTCTTTTAAAGTCTTCATTTTCATATTTCTGATACAAATTTCTGCCAAATGATCAGCACCAAAAGAGAAAGTTTGGCATTAAGCAAAGACAGGACAATCTACAGTGTCTGCGATTGCAAAAGTGAAAACTGGGTTTGTGAAGTGCATGACTCAGTTTAGGCACATACAGTCTGATTTTATAGGCTGTATTATGTAGCTGTTTCTTTAAATGGTGACTGTCAGTTGACCTGTAAGTTCACCAAATTTTTAATCCAACAAGCTGATTTGACCATCATGTTTTGGTTTGTCATTGAAACAGGAACTACTTTCTGTGTCGTCAAACCCCAAACCCCACCCCCACCCCCGCCCCCACCTCACCTAAATGTCAAAGGATAATTGTAGCCCTGATAGCAGGATACATTAGAGCAAAGTGTGTGTAGGAGTTGGAGTGTTGGAGTGGATGATGTGTTGATGTACCTCTTCTATTACCAGAGCAAAATTGCCTCGGTATCAAAGTGTGTGTGTGTGTGTGTGTGTGTGTGTGTGTGTGTGTGTGTGTGTGTGTGTGTGTGTGTGTGTGTGTG
>JBBIGC010000020.1:9101427-9111867 GCA_037576955.1 Lepidarchus adonis
ACAAAGTAAGTGTGTTTGTGTGTGTGTGTGTGTGTGTGTGTGTGTGTGTGTGTGTATTCACAGTCTAAGGCAGCTAGCCAGGTTGAATGACAACAAACAAATAGGGCTGGTAACACACAGACTGGTCACAGATGACCAAGACTGGCAGCCAGCACAGCACTGGCAGGACAAAGCACATTAGCAGTAATGACTTCATTTACTCTATGAAGGGTCATTAAAATATTCATGCTTGCTGGACATAAAGTAACCTCTGGCTAAAGCAAGTCTGCAGTTTACTGAGTAGACTAACACGATTGTCTAAGCTCACCTACCTAACGTATTGGAGAGCATGAATACCCTACTGGCCAAACTACTGGTCAGTTGACCCACTGCCCAAACAGACCCAATTAGCAAACACATTCATTTCTCTGGACTGCTTCCAACCAAGCCCAATCAACCCTGTGATAATCTTCATGAACAAATGGCTAGAGAATCATTCTTCCTTATTGTTTCGGAAATAATATGTTTAGAATAATTTCCAAAATATACAATGTGTTAAAGAAACACTATAATGCCCATGTTTGTTTATTAGCTACCTTTAAATCAGTGCATGCAATATTGCTAATAAAACTGTAATAAAAGTTTATTCTGATTCAGTCATACTCATTCTATCCCTAAGAGCACCACTCTCTGACTAAGGAATTCATTATGTAAAAGATAGGACAGGAAGGAAACAAATTACGTCAGAATCGTTGTATCAGCAGTTCTGGAACAGGCAACGCTGTTTTTCACACATCAGCACTTCCACGTTCTACAGGGATGTAAAACCTTTTTTCCTCAGGAACTCTTCAAATGGGATTGGACAATGTCCAAGCAACACCCCAACCCAAGATTTGTCAATGGAAAGATGGACACTTCACACAAGGGTCTAGTGCACGAATATGGGATGGGGCCCGCTTCCGGTTTATTTACCAGCCCTGAAAAGGTCTCCAGAACCAGTGCGCCCTCTCTAGGAGAGTTCACACACAGCACAAACAAACCCCAAGTGTGTTCGCTCTGCCAGTTGAGCTCACCCCAAGCCAATAACGACCACACACATCACAGAGGTTCTCTCTATCTACTGTAGAACAAGTGTTTTTCCATTTGTTTTTTATCATTATGTATTCTGAATATATTCTGATTTTTTTTTGTATTATTACTGAATGTTATTGAATTCATTAAGACAGTGTATTTAATATTTCATAATCCCCACTTATTACAGTATTCTTCCTATCTCTGCTTATGCACAGGGAAGCCTGACAAAATGAAAAAGATGCAACTTCTCATTATCTGCTTGCTCTGTGGGTGGTACAGGAAAAGGAAGCAGTTCCACAGAAGACTCACAGCATTGATAGATGAGATTTCCCATCAGTTTAAAGCCAGGTATTTCCTCCAGCAACCCCATGTGGTCTTCACAGCAATCCCTTCATGTGGCCTGACCCAGAGAGCTCCTGCTGACCAGTCTAGAGGTGGAAACTGAGGTGTATGTTTTAGCCAGGAGATAAGACGTGTACATCTGCAACCTCACAACAATACGGAATTGGTTAGACATCAGTTTTGGGAAGAAATGTAATATAACCGCATTTCTGCAAAAGTTATGACATTTTTAAAAATTTAATAAAAGCAAATATCTCAAAAATTCTGTACAATTTACAAAGTACAAAGAAATATTTTGAATGGCTTGCTGACCAACTTGATTGTAATTTGAAAATATAATCTTTTAAAATATTTGATGTCTGCAACACAAAGGTCAGGTTTACATTAAAGTGAAAATTTGATATAATATTTCAATATTTCAAAACATTTCACAAAAAGCAGATGAACTGGTAACAAGTGAGGGTGAGGAATGATTTGATATAAAAGGAGCCTCTACCAAAGACACAGGCTCTGCAAGCAAAATGCCTCATGCCTAATCACTTCATGTGAATTGTGATTCCCAGATTACAAAGCCTGTAATTTCATCATCTACACTGCATAATATTGTGAAAAGATTCAGGGAATGCAGAGAAATCTAAGGTTTGAGCCCTCAGAAGGTATTGTCATGCTGCTATGATTATAAAGCTGTGGGCTCGAAATTTCATGGAAATTCGGTCGTCATTTGACATTTTATCAGTTTTCTTCTTGTTTTTGTGCAATATTGCAATAACATCAGGTCACACAATAGAATTCATGCTTGTCCTAAGTGATTAAGTCTCTCTCTTGCTCTCTCTCTAATTTACAACTCATCCAAAATAGGCTAACATACAATTCCACAAAAACACAATTTTAAAGTGTAAATGAGGCTTAAGTCATAGTGTGTACTATCCCCAGTTCTCTGCCTCCTTGCTTTTATGGACAATAAAATTGTGTCTTGATTTCTAGTGTTAGCAACATTAGCGCCAACATAAAACAATAGACTACTATATATCTGGGGCTGTTTTTCTACTGAAATGTTCATTTAATACAGTACATGAGTTTTTAAATAGTCATTTTAACTCCGATAACATTGTCACGTAGCACCCGAGTTCTGCTAGACATATTACTACACTTGACCCCTTAGGGCACGAGAAGCACTACTGGCTGAGAGAAAAAATTGGAAGTCCTAATGTGGACACAGTCCTGACCTTGAACGCACACACATACTCATTCACACACTCAGGATACTCACTGCTCAAGGCTGCAGGGTGATATGAGGTCACCTACTGTGGACTGATGGATGGCAGCAAGGGTTGAGGAGTTCACCTGCTTTCTAATCTTATCTCAGGCTGTTTGACCTTTCTTCCAGCTGGCTGGGCTGACTGTCGATAGTACCGTTTCTCAAAACAAAATCAGAAGGAGTAGACTGCATGACTTCAGTTATAGTCATGGGATGAAAGTAAGACTGTGTCTGTGTGCTTACGTTGCCGAAAGGGAGATTATGAGGGTTTGTGTTGTGCTAGATGTGATGAACGTCTCTGTAGAAGCGTGTGAACAGCTAAACTCTGGTTTTAGATTAAAGTGATCTAAAAGTCTCACTCAAGTTTTAAGTTGTACAAACTCTTCAAGGTGTTGTGTACAAACGCACAGACCCAGCCCATCAGTAAAAAGAGTTTATTCCAACTCTGTCATGGCCTTAAATAAGTTTATATACCATAAACACAATAGCTACAAAACACAATGACAATATACAAAAATATCATACGTTTTCTACCTAAAATAAATGTTTGGTTATCATCATAGACCCCAAAGGATCAACATTACTACATGCATGCACAATCTCCTGTACAAAATATATATTTACAGTCATTCAACATGAATGCATTGTCATTACTTGTTATGGTTAAAGCACTGTGAATAGTTGCCCTCTAGCTTCTTTGAACATGTCAGAAACATTTTAGGCCCAAAAATTAAATTCCAAAAACTTGAATCCTCTTTCAGAATACATGAATACATACATACTCAATGAATACATGAGCAATATATTCCTGAAAGTGAAGTTCAGAGGCTGGTTATAGTGTGACTTGATGGCAGATACTGTTTACAGGTAGTGTACATGTTGGCTAAGTACCTCATGCTCTGGATACTAATAGCCAGTATAACAGACCTATGGCAAAGGGTGTACAACACGTTGGTGATTTCCTGGTCAAAAACACTGACTAAATGTGTTTTTCTTTGCTTCTGAGCTCAGCAGTCTAACTGCTAATGTCTAAGACCCTGTTGTCAAGAAATGGCTAATTTAATTCTTAGCAAGGCCACAGCCTTTGTGGAGTCCCAATGGTGATGATGATTGCTTTCCTTACACTCATCACTCTGCCTGATGCTATCCAATGAACCCAATTTTTAAAATTTGCTAAATTCTGCAAAAATATCACCTAAAATATAATTAAATTTTTTGACAAACCTAAAAAGTATAGAAAAAGATCTCACTTAAACAAATCAGACAATTTCACACTGTCATTTATTATTATGTAAAATGATCTATTCTTACATATCACTGAGTGTCAAAAGTATGTGAAACTTATAGCAGTATTAATTAACTTAAACCTGAAATTAAATTCAAGTGTTTTTAAAAAATGTGGTGATGCTCAGGCATGAATGGGCACCCAGTTTAATTTAAAGAACTTGGGTCCATCAAAATCTGATCATCAAAACATGCTCCTATGAATATGAATAAAACACATTTATGCTCATGAGTCTAGAAAATGTTACAAAACCACCTCTACAGACAATGTTCTTCATCAATTTATACTCACATGGTTTACAAATATGAAAATATCTCGATTTTTTATCTCTGTAAGAGCACTAGACCAATCAAGATCGGTTCAAAAGCAATGCATTTTATAGTCTATTTGTAAGATGTATTGGGGAAAATAAAACGTTTTTAGTTTTTATTGAGAACTGTTATATTTGGAGGAAGGAAAGCACTGCAGTCCAGCAATGTTATTTTATTTGTGAAACATGGTGGTGACACTATCATAGTTTGGGCATGTGTCATGGCCAAACCATGATACTTTCACCATCTGGGCCAGGACAGCCTGATATCTATAGAACAATGAATTCTGAACTATATCAGTGGAATCTGAAGGATCTTCAAGCCAGTGTGGCTGATTGATCAACAGTTACCTGATAAGTTTTGTTTCAGCTTTTGCAGCAGAAGTGTCACACCAGATACTAAAAACACAGGTTCACATATATTTGCCACTCAGATATGTAATTGCAATTTTCAGCGATTAAATTCAATTAAAACACAATAACAACAACAACAAAAAGTTAGATGTGTTTATGCAGAAAATCGACAAACTGTTCTGGAGTAAGAAACTAGAAAATGAAGAGAGATGCGCCTGCCTTTATTTGTATTGTATTTGTTTTTGTATTGGTGTACCCGAAGAAGATTTTTGGAACATCTGACACAGTTAGCCCTAGACCAGTGCTGTATATGGGTGTCTTTACACCACGCTCCCCCACACTCTCCCCCATCTCCTCTCAGATGGACACTCCATGATGGTGCCGTCTATTCCTGTTCTTGCGCAGCTCTTGGACATGTTTCCACTTGCCTTTCTGCCTCTGTTTCTTCTCTCTGTGCCACAGAGTCTCACAGTACTCATCCAGAGAGGGCGCACTTAGCACACGCAGATAGTCCTTATAACGCTGCCGAGACTCTGATGCCATGATGGCCACAGCCGTAGGGTCCTCACGAGCCCCTCGCAAAGCAAGCTGCTGCCCATGGAGCTGCCCACGCTCCAACACCCTCAGAGAGAGGTTCAGAAGGGTGCGGGTGAAACTGTGCTCCTGGGCTGTGCAAAAATATGAACCGGCATCACTGCGTAGAAGCCAGCGAATGAGCAACCCCCGCTCTGTCACCAACACACGCTCGTCCGGCTTTATCTGAAACACACACACACACAAAAATCCATACCATCACTTTAGTATGTCTGACCTTTATGAAACACACTAATTGTAATCAAGATGTTAGTGGGCCACTAATGCATTTGTGTATTGTAATGCAGCAGGTGCTGAAATTTGGAAAGCTTCAATCAATTCGTCATCAATGGAATCCACCATAACCAATCATAAAATACATTTAATTTTGTTCTGCTAATTTCTAATTCTTAGGCTATTTTCAAATAAAAAATATCAAAATGTCTTTGTATATTATGTCACCTTCTTTATTACAGTAAAAAAGTAAAAAAATAAAAAAAATTAAATAATAAAAAAATTATATATATATATATATATACAAAATTTTATTTTTTAATTTATTTTAAATATTATTATTAAAATAATATTTAAAAATATTAATGACAAATCATATGATTCCTGAAGAATCATTATTAAATGATCATTATTGAATCACCCCTGCTAAAAGACACCCCTTACAAAACACAAAAAATGATAATTTAGCACTTTTCCAGTCCTTTCCAGTCACTTTTCAAAGATTATAGGTAAACCCTGGGAAAAGGGAGCTCTCATTCAGTGAAATCCACCATAATTAAGTGTCACCTCCAACTCCAAACAGAGAATTCACATGTCACCTGTGGAGCTCCTGTCCATAAATCATTCTGATCCTTCCATGCACCGTCATGGCAAGGGCAGCAGCATGCAACATGGCTCCACACATAGGTCAAAGGTCACTCCTTCTCCTATAGGCCCAGCTTCCTGCTGACCTCTCATTACTGCGTTTGACTGGTCATTAGAGTCGTCTCAGACAAATCAGAAAAACGAACCTTATACTAATGATGGTGGGTGTGAGTACATATGTAAATGTCCGTGTGTGTGGGGGGGGAGGTGGGGGGGGGGGGCTGCCCTTGATGCTTGCCAATGTGTGCCAAGAGTGATTAGTGGGTCTGATCTATATCCAAGGTGTGAGTGTGTAATGAAGTGGTCTGATGTATTTTCAAGATGCATGTTCACTTCTTAGATGACCTCTACAGGAAGCTTTCTGAGCCGTGAGGTCAGAGTTGAGGAGAATTATGTGGAGATGCAGTGTGTACCAATGATATAGAGGTGATGATATGGTTAAAGAGAAGACGGCCCAGCACACATTAGTGACCCTCTCCTTCCTGTCGCTCGACCCATCAATCACAATCTCACTCTGAGTTTCTCTTGCTCTCACTCAACCCATAGTTTATCTGCATGTGACCTAGCTCTCTCCCACTCTCTCTCTCTCTCTCTCTCTCTCTCTCTCTCTCGCTCTCTCCCCCTCTCTCTTCTCCTTTTCTCTCTCTCCTTTTCTCTCTCTTTCTCTCTCTCTCTAATTTCTATGCCCGCCAACTCTTCTTTCATGTCATGCTGTTGTCAAGGGCTAAAACAATACAGCTGTGCTCTAGAGAAATAAGGGGGCTTCAAAGCATACCTAACCCCTTTTAAACAAGCACACGCTTGCGCACACATGTACACACACACACACACACACACACACACACACACACAAGTTCACACACTGTTAACTTTACAATTGCCATTTGAAGAATCCTTACATAACGTTTGAACATAAAATGTGAAGCATCACTATTGCAATTTACTAGTGTTATTATCATTGAGCTCTGAACTTTGTCCGTACCTGTGACGTATGACTAAAGTGCTTACACATGCCAAGTGCAAATGTGTATTTGTCATGGTGATGTCATGTTCTTTGTGTACACATGTGTAATAATTTAGCCTAACTCAGGGTAAAGCTGTGTGCTAGTTGTATATCATGCTGTGTGTTTGCTGTTGAAGGTTTTATCACGGCCCGATCACAGAGGACGGCTCGAATTCAAGCTTTGCTCTGTAAAAGCAGAACCAGGTCATGGTGTCCTCTACAATGAAAGTCTGTGTCCATCTGAGTCCATGTGAGGACTGTGTGAGATGCTGAATGAAGGAACATGGCCTTCTGGTCAGCATCAGTTGCACTCGCTTTAACACAGTCACAGAGCCTCCTGGGAAATTGCTCTGGGTTGTTAAAGTGTGGGAAGAGAGACAGCACAAAGGAGATGTTTAAAAAAATGGTTCCAACGTACACAGTTTTCCCCTTAACCCAAACCTACTCATCCAGAGAAGACATGCTGATGTTAAGAGATTACGTCTTCAGCTTTGCACAGAAGCTAATGTCACTAATATAAGTAATGGAAGCTTATAACCTACAAGTGAGATTTGTGCAAGTTGAGGGCTTGATTCTTCACATATTTCTC
Source organism: Lepidarchus adonis (assembly GCA_037576955.1). NCBI lineage: Eukaryota > Metazoa > Chordata > Actinopteri > Characiformes > Lepidarchidae > Lepidarchus > Lepidarchus adonis. Next base: position 9,109,074 of record JBBIGC010000020.1, read on the forward strand.
TCATAAACAGTGAGCTTTTCTGTAACGTGCAATACATTTGCTTATGCATTTTTGGACATGCTGCTAACTAAAGTGGTGCACTGGTATGCAGTGCAGTGACATAGCAGTCACCCTGAATCTTGGATTGTGTTTGCACATGTGTAGAGCATGTATAGCAGGGGGAGGCTTTCTGCTATCATGATGACAATGCCAGTGCAGGAAGTGGGTCCAGTCCATTAAGCAGACACACACACACACACACATACACACACACGCACATACACACACACACACACACACATACACACACATGCACATGCACATGCACATACACACACATGCACATGCACATGCACATACACACACACATAGACATAGACATACACACACACACACACACACACAATACACATGCAAATACACATGCAAATACACACATACTGTACACATACACACACACACACACACACACACACACACATATCTTGGGTCGAAGGGAGGAACCTTTTCCAAAAACCTATGAGACGCTTTCTCTATCAGCCTATGTTCTGCCAGGTTTTGCCGCTGCGGGAGTAAAACATGGTGTTTTTTGGATGCCACGCGTAAATCTGTATCAGTTTAGTTTGGATAAACATTCACTCCAACACATACACAAACCACGTTCACATAAACACAAAGCAGCCATTCCCATCACTCAGCGTTGTTCTTTACAAGGTGAAGTGTTGGGTCATATTTTAAGATTGTGCTGCAGGTGTGAAGCGTGTGTGTGTGTGTGTGTGTGTGTGTGTGTGTGTGTGTGTGTGTGTGTGTGTGTGTGTGTGTGTGTGTGTGTTGCAGGTGCGGTGGGGAGATAAGGGATCCACAGAAGAGGGAGCGAAGCTGGAGAAAGCGAAGAATGCCCGGGTGACAATGCCGGAGCAGGAGTTTGAGTTTCCCCCGACACGAACACTGAATAACGGAATGCGCAAACCCATCAACACTCAGAAGTGGTACTCACCTATTAAGGTAAACAGGAAACACACTCTGATCTTAGAGAGTTGACTCATTGTGAGTCAGGACTGCTCACAGTGGTGGTGAATGGAACCAGATGTCTTTTTCCTCTAGAGCAGTGGTTCTTAACCTGGGTTCGATCGAACCCTAGGGGTTCGGTGAGCCAGTCTCAGGGGTTCAGCAGAGCCTCTGGCGCGAAGGTCCAGACACACCCGAATTATTGTGTAAATTTGTGATGACAGGCCCCACTTGGCCATCACTAGCTGCAGATGATCATGCTACACTGTTTGACCAATCAGTGCTGCAGGGAATTTAGCGCTCTGTAGTCAACGTGTGACTGTCATGGTAGTGCTTCATGTGATTTTTTTGTTAATATCTTAATCCATACAAACTATGTCAGGCAAAAGAAGAAAGTGGTCGGATGAATATGTAAAACATGGATTCACATGCATCACAGAACGTGATGGAAGTGAGCGTTCTATCTGCATGATTTGCAACGCCAAGTTGAGCAACTCTAGTCTCAGACAGAATTGTGTTGGTTTTGTTCTTTGAACAAGGTGATGTTCATGCACAACTCTTTTTGTGCACCAGTAAGAACATATCTATGTCTTGAATTTGAAAAAAATCATATTTTATTTTTCACTAAAGAGGGGTTCGGTATTGAGCGTGAGACACACGCATTTCAACAAGTTCACACGCTCACACGCCACACATGGTATTTCTCATGCTTTCCGGTAGTGGTTTAGCGGCTGAGAGAACGCACGGACCAGTTAGATGCAAGTTAAGCCATCTCAGCAACGCCACTCAGCCAATCACGTGTGCGGGTTCCTGGCGGTAAATGTTGCTACTTTACACTGAGGGAAGACAGATGAGAGAGTTAGAGGCAAACTGGTGAAATACAGGCGACTGAGTAGGAGAAAGGGAGATACAGACGCAGAGAAAGGGAGAGATACAGACGACTGAGTGAGAGAAAGGGAGAGATACAGACGCAGTAAGTCGGGTGAGATGGAGAAAGAGAAAAATAAGGAAAAAATGGCACTGTAGCAAAGTAGCCCTAATATTTGGCTCCACACACAACTGCGAGGCAGCTTTCTCCACAATGAACATAATTAAAACTAAATATCGTTCCAGGCTCACAAATGAGCAGCTCCACGTGTTAGAGCAGTGGTTCTTAACCTGGGGTCGATCGAACCCTGGGAGTTCGGTGAGTCGGTGTCAGGGGTTCGGCAGAGCCTCCGCCGCGGAGGTCCGGACACACCTGAATTATCATGTAAATTCGTAATGACACGCCCCGCTTGGGCATCACTGGCTGCAGATGATCATGCTACACTGCTTAGTGCTCAGTAGTCAACGAATCTTTAATGTGACTCGGGAATAACGAGTCGTCTTGTGAGTGATTCATTCAGTCACGCATGCGCAGCAACATTCTATAGTTTCTGAATTGGGATTATTGATTCACCTGTTTCGAGTCTTCGGGTTTTTCGAGTCATCACGTGATGAACAAACGACTGGAAGTTCGAACCCGAAATCTCAAGAGATGAACTAATCGATTAAAAACGAAAAACGCTGAGCCTCTAAATGTGTTCAGCTGTTGATGTGTTGAGGTTTGTTTTCTGTAAAACTGGTTGAGATTGAGAAAAAAGGGGAAATTCAAGCTTTCCTCCCTGTATTTTTCAGAAGAAAAACAATTCACAATTTTCATATTTGAGTATTTTTCTCTTATTTTGAAAATTTTCAAAGGGCCCATTTGTGTTTTTCCTTTTTTCTTTTTCTTTTTTCACTAAGTTGAAATTATTTAATGCAGCATGAATATTGTGAAGAGACA
>JBBIGC010000020.1:9135435-9150207 GCA_037576955.1 Lepidarchus adonis
TGAGCAAGTTGAGCTGCCATCTGATCAATTGAGTTTCTCTCTCTTTTCCCCTTTTCCCCTCTCCCCCCCTACCCTTGAACATGTTTTTTTAGCTACCATCTTAGCTTAGCTCTGTCACCAGCTTTAGTTTCACATTAAGGGAATTCAAGCTGCTTTTCGGAAAAATTCTCGCCTGATACAGACAGAACCTTCTTTATACCAGTTAATAAACACAAACCTTCTTTTTGACAGTGACTGGACAAAGGGCATTTGAACAAAGTAGAAACAATGTAAAATAATTTTTCTTCTACTCAGTTAAAGGCTGTGGCTTTGTAGTTTGATTTCTCAGTTTCATATCAGATATAAAGAGGTCTAGGAAGACTGCTAGGTTCAGTTTAAGGGCAGTGAATATTATAAAAGGCTTTATTCAAACTACAGACCTCAATGCTCAATATTCCAGCTTAATTCAAATCGTGCTAGTGTAATATAGTGTGTAATAAGTGACCAGCAATATCAAAACATTCAGAAACACTTGTTTACCTTCTCTGTGAGCTGCATTTCTACCCCCACCTGCATTGTGCAGAGACCCACCCCTACTCTGCCCCTGACTGACTCTGACCTGATATTCTTTCATTTTTCTTTACTTTCACATCATCAAAGGATAGACCTTCATGTTGACATTCTCAACTTTGCAACTTTTAGTTTATTAAAATAATAATAATAATAATAATAATAATAATAATTAACAACAACAATAATAAAATTAACAATAATATTTTTAAAAGACTATAATGTTTTTTTTACTATAAATACTATAAATATAAAAACATTTAAGCCCTGTTTATAATGCTAAGTATGCAAGTATATTATCTTTTTTATTTTAAATCTTAGTCTCATTGCTTTTCATTTGATTGTATTTCTAATTTTATTGCTTACTTTTTATTATGCTCTTTTATCTTTGTAAAGCATGTTGAATGATCTCTGAGGATGATAATGTGCTACATAAAAAAAACTTACCTTGTCACAAAATTATGTTATATTCTAACTTTTAATTTTACTTTTTTTAATTCTATATGCTCTGAAAGGAAACTTTTCCTGGTTATCATTTCAGAAATCTGGCCACCTTAATGAATGTATCAGATAAAAACAATATAATAAATAGCAAATTTACATTCCACCTCCTCCATAATAGTAAGTTAACATGTATTGTATATTACGTCTGGCAAGGCCAGTATGAAACATGTGAGATGTACAATACAGGCCAAAAGTTTGAACACACCTTCTCATTCAATGTGTTGTTTTTTTTTTCTATGACCATTTACATTGGTAGATTCTCACTGAAGCATCAAAACTATGAATGAACACATGTGGAGTTATGTACTTAATAAAAAAGGAGACATAACTGAAAACATGTTTTAGATTCTAGTTATCAAAATAGCCACTGTTTGCTCTGATTACTGCTTTGCACACTCTTAGCATTCTCTTGATGAGCTTCAAGAGGTAGTCACCTGAAATGCTTTTCCAACAGTCTTGAAGGAGTTTCCAGAGGTGTTTAACACTTTTGCCTTCACTCTTTGTCCAGCTCAACGTGGCACCTCATGGCAAAGAACTCTCTGAGGATCTAAAGAAAAGAATCCTTGCTCTACATAAAGATGGTCTTCATTTCTCCTGAGAATTGCAGAGCTCCACCACCCTGCATGTTCACCTCTTTCTGTCATATGCCACAACGTATATACTGCTCACAAAACAATCTTTAAGATTAGCTGAAATCCCCTGTGTAAAAAGTTGACCTTCACTGAAAGAATTACATGAGAGAAATAAAATCTTTCACTGTGACTGATCTGTACTTTAAGAGAACTGACACTTGGGTGAGTTGTGATGGCGTTCCTCTCCTTTTTCCCAGAACATGTATGCATACATGAGCGATCCTACGGTTGACTGGCCTTTAGGTGTGAAGTTCACTGGATCTGATGTTTTCCATTCAAAGCTACATTCTTTGTAGGGGAAAGGGGTTTGTGTTTTTGAGGTGTGCGCTGACACAGAAAAGGTGCTGATGTATTTGAAAAGTTCATTGACTCAGAGAAGATGGATCAGGGATGATTTCACTGTGGCCCCTCCAACTTCTCTAAAAGAGCCAAACATGGACAGAGCTTAATGGATGTGATTATCTTCAGCTGAATTAACCTGAGTGATCATTCACAACAGACTTTAAAGGCCTCTGATGCACTAGTACAAACTGAGCTTAAAAAAGCAAGTGTTATTTTGCTTCTACCCCTCAGTGGAACCAAGCTTGTGACAATGCAACTCATTTTTCATTAGTTTCAAATATCCAGTTACAATGCATGTTGAGGCACGCAGAACATTTTACATTTTACAATGTCTGTTCTCTATATTCACGTAAGACATGAGTCATTAAAATAGTATTATTTAATCATTTCAGGATTGGAGTATTACTGAGCAATACATTGAATATATTCTATATATTATGGCTTGTTCTGTGTTCGTCACCCTGATCTTTTCTATTGCAATTTACCTCTAACAGATAGTAAGGCTGCATCCCAAACTGCATATAACCATGCTAAACTTTGTAGAAATAGTACACAACCATTAGGAATGCATTCAGTAATGTAATGTTTGAAGTAATTTAATTCACACTATGTCACACACTTGTTTAACATGTCTGTCCAGATCTTGCAGTGCAATGCAGCCAAGCTAAAGGCTCTCAAAACCTTCTAAAGATCAGACTGAATCTATCAAACTTGTGGATCCACCTATAAAAACCACTATTTTCTGTTCCACCTTAAATTATATTTGGTTTTGACTGTCACACTATTTAAAAGGAAGTAAAAAAATTCTAGCAAGACAGTGAACGTGGAGTGCTAACTGAGCAACAGATTCTCTGGTTTCCTCCCGATTGTGGTTTAGGCTGATTGGCTATTCTATGTTGCCTGTAGGTTTGAGTGTGTGTGTGAATCTGTCTCTGTGTTTCCCTGCAATGGGTCTATTCAGAGTGCACCCTGCATTGTGCTCATAGTCAGCTGGGATCGGCTCCAGCGTCCTTGCAACGCAAAATGGATAAGTAGTTTAGACAATGTATGAATGAATGCATATCACATATTGCAATGGAGCCTAAAGATATTGTGATGATCATTTACAGCCCCAAATCTTAGGCTTTAGAGAACAATTCAACCCTTTTACACTGCTGTATTCTCTGTTTCCTGGGCAGCACATTCTCTCATACCCAGACTGAAATACCTAACACTGTACTTATACACCCATATTTTCTGTATGCCAAAAAAGCTCAAAAATAAATGGCGCATTCCCAGCAGTCGCTCATATTTTCATTGGCCTGAAGTTGTTGACGTGAACGAGGCCCTATTTTGAGTAATGCTTGCTTGCTGGACCTCGGTCGGCCAGAGTTTTTGTGGAGCTCTACGTTTTATTTCCCTCAGTGGCATAAAATAAACAGCACACGTTTACTTAACTCCAAAAGTCACCACAGAGACTGAACACGGGACAGAATGAAAGGAACACTGAGAAAAGAAATAAACAACCAGAAGACTTTAATCACCTCTTTTTTGGGGTGGACAAGAGACGTGATTAAGAGATTTACCACTTTGTCATCACTGTCGCTGTGATCGGTATGATGATAAGAGGCTCAGGTTTGGCCTAAACTGGCCAAGTACTGTACATACCACTCATACTACACACTACACACACAGCACTCTCTCAGGCTTAACTGTCCATGTCCAACAAGTGTCAGTGTTTTCAAAGAAACCATTACTTTTTCACTTCTATGTTTCCTTTACGCCTCATAGATATTTATTCAGTAGTGTCACACGTGTGGCTCCCCACTGCTCCCATTTTCCACACAAGGCTGTGTGGTCGGGGGGTATGGGGGGTTTGTCAGTAAAACTGTCATTATTCTTACAATAATGTGAAACTTCACACTTAGTTATGAGCTAAACGATGTTTTAATCACTGTTTTCCTCACTGAAGCATTGCTGATTTATCTTTGACAGATTAGAGGAATTAAACTCATTTTCTTCACTAACACAAGGGCTTTAGTAACTACTAAGCACTGTGGTACTGAATTAATGCGGCTTGAGCAGTTTTCAGGGTTTTCAATTGTGTTTCAGAGTTTAAAAGAAAGACTAAGACAACAGAGTGGTCAGACAGCGAGATCATAGCCTGGTGGAAAACCATGGGAATTCATGAAGTCCAAACCTTCAAACCACATCAACATGCAGCATCTCTTTGATACTCCCCTGTCCAAAATACAAAACACAAATTATGTGTTTGCATTGTCTTGATAGTCTTGTGAAATTAAAATGTAAATGTTTTAAGGTGGTGACTATGGAGACATGCTTGTGAGCTACAAGAATGTGTGTGTGCATCCGCATTGTATATATATATATATATAAACAGTCAAATTATTTATCTTCTGTGACTGTATATACACTACTGATCAAAAGTTTTAGAACACTCCATTTGTCCTGGTAATTTAAGCAGTTCTGTTACAATTAATAAAGTTAAAAATCACAAAAATTAATACATTAAAAAATTTAACATTTTTCAATTTGTCACAATTTGTTTTTTGGGAATTAAATACCTGCTTAACATGATGGAATGCAGCAATGGAAGTCTAAGCCTTGAGAGTTAATGTAAACAAAATTCCCAACAGGTGCCCCAACCTGTACTGATGACCTACCAACCCCTGTCTGGGAACAGGGGTCAAAGTAAATCTGCAAAACGTATGGCACCTCTAAGAAATTCTTTGCATTAAACTTTAGGGCTTCATTTATTTCCTATGCTTCAAGAAAGCTATTAAAGTAGGTCATTAATTCCAGAAATATAGAAACATTGAAAGGATTGATTTTATATTTAATTTAATTCATTTATTTTGCTGATGTTTTGATGTTTTAGTTTCACCATTTATGGTTATTACTGAAACAGATCTGCTTACATTTTCAGTAAACAAACTTTTGACTGGTAGTGATGTATTTTTTGCACAGACACCTACAAACACAGACACAGACACACACACACACACACTGCAGTGAAATAAAGTATATCCCCTAGGGAACATTATAATATATCATGTGCAGGACAGAATGTTTACTTCATATAAATTATGTATAAACCTCTCAGCTCCTCAAAATGTTGAGAAATGTATGGACTAAAAAAAAGTGCACATATTTATTGCTGAACAGCTTCCAAATGCAGCTAAAAAACATAGTTACCATAAACATCAAGTGTTTAGCTGTCACCTACTCAGCAGAAGATGCATATTCTTACCTTTATAGCTGAGCTTGACTCTGGGAACACTCTCCTTCACACAGTCCACATAAGGGAGACAGAACAGCAACATCATCCCTAGCAGCCCCCTCCAGCCTGGACAGAGACTGGTCATCCTGGCCCTGGAGAAGTGTCCGTAGTCTGGGAGATGCTGGTGTCTAGACACTTCTTGTTGGTTATGGCTCTGTGGTTTCCCAGCAGTCTTCATAGGAGATGAAAGTCCACCACTGCAGCACTGTGGAGAGAGTACAGCCTCGTTAACTTGTGAGGACTCGCGGAGGGAGGGGCCGAGCATCTCTGTGGGAGGTGTGTGTGTGCGTGCCGACGCGCGTGTGACCTTGTTAAATCCTAAATGAATACTCGGCTGTTTTACCATGGTCTCCTATAGGCATCTCTGTCCATTTGAACAGGTCTGTATCAGCTGCTGTCCTATTCAGGTCTCTTCCTTTTGTCCTCCAACACACAGACTCTTTCGCTCCCTCCTCTATCCCTTCAAATCTGTTTGCCCCTAAACAAAAGGTCAGCCTGTGGAGGAGCGCCACTTCCAGCCTCTTTTTAAATGCCGCTCCGTCTTTCTCCCATCAGTCTCTCCGCTGTTCCTTTTATTTCTCCTCTCGTTTTTGTGCCTTTCACATTACGAATGCTATCCCATGCTGGGGGCCACTGGCCAATGATCATGACCGAATTCTGGCTTCATTAGTCTGCAGAGTGGTGTGAAATTGTGGGAAAAAGACTACACTATGCGAGGCTTCATTATGGGCGAGGTCATTTCCTTTAACAAGGAATCATTAAGGACAAATATTCATGAACTGCCCTGAGAGAATTCCTCTGGCAAAAGGAATTTAGCAATTGCATTCTTTCAAACTCATGAATGAATGACTGAGAGATTGAACAAGACATTTCCTTTTAATGTTCACTACAAGCACGTATTCATTGTTTATGTTATGCTCAAGATCGTTTTCAGACCGTTTTAAATTATCCTTTGTGCCTAATCATGCCCAACACATGGGCGCACACAGACAAGTCTAATATGCAAACAGATGAGCGTTGTCATTGGTCATCTCTTTGAAGAATGTGGTCATTTAACTTGGTTACCACATACACAGACTATACGCTTTCCCAGCAGAGCGGCCTCCTCCAAAGATAAGTCTGACTCTCTGTTTACTTAAGGAACCAGTGCTGTTCCGTGTAGCCCACGTTAGCAGACGTATTCCTGGAGGTGATGGATCATACAGCAGCAGAAACACGCAGCAGGCCAGAGTGGGGCAGAGGGAGTGATCATGAAGGTCGAGTGTCATTGGAACATGGGCACTGAGGTTATCCCATAAAGGCAAACTGATTTCTACCCAATAAATCACTGGGACAACACAACTCCATCAAATATGACAAATTAATCAGCACCTATAGCTGCCTGCAGGTTGTAATCTTCAGGTTGCCCTCATAAATCATCTTACTGTCAGCAAAACAGGTCATCTTTCCCCTTTCCTCTCCATCCTCTACATTCTCCTCTCTAAAATTGTCAGATGAGATCTTTGGCTTGAAGCCGAAGAAGAAAAACCCTTTGATTCCCTGAAGGACTTTTCAAAGAAGAGGTTTTCACTGAGGTTTTTAAGAACCATCCTTCTTAATACAACCTAAAGATGTTCCTCCTTTTCTTTCTCTTCTTCTTCTGCTTCTTCTTCATTATCTTTTATTTTGGTCTATATTTATTTTGCAGTAGCCCTGGTCCCTGTTTACTACTCTTTAAATTACACTACACCTAAGCTACTGCAAACACAGCATATGAATAATATTATTTTACTGTTCAGCTGCAGAAAAAGCATAACACAGGTCATTATTATGAGATCAGATTACTTATTTTTGTTATTCTTGGCTCAATAATCCTTAAGGTTTGACCATTCAAAGTTGCTCCTCCCGTCAGTTTAAACCCCGCTAACATTAATGCAATGCACATAGCGCTAAGGCATGTTATATTTTTATAACACACTAATAACAACATGCAGAGAAAATTTGTCTTCATTATGTCAAAAAACATTTCGAATCATTCAAATAAAAAAGCGAATGGACTCTGTGAGAACAAAATCAGTTTCCAGAGAGAGACGTTGCCAGAAAAGCCGAGCCATAGCTGAATAATGCAGGAATAATTGAAGCCGCATTAAATGAATTATATGCCCCGTGTTCAGTGAAAACCAGCTGCCCTCAGCAGGAATAAGAAGACCTCTGAATTGTTGTCTTTGCAAGTGGATGTTTATGTTCATGAGAATGTCATGTGTCTCTGGTGAACTTCTCTCTGCGCTAATGAAGAAAGTAAATTCTCCCAGCTGCATCGTGCCACTTTACTCACTCCCTTTCACCTCAGAACACTTTTTCAAAGTGAAACACCAAAATATGTTACAGCTCACGCTGATTTAGGGAAAACGGTTGTGAATGATGCAAAGCAGGTTTGGCTTGTAATTGTTAACGCTGATTATTTTAGATACGCTTCTGTGTTCAAGCCTCAGGTTAATACTTGTGAAAAAAATGAATTTTTGGAACTAATGGAACCTTTATGGAGAAAATTGTCATTTTCTACAGGTAGAGGCATTTAATACTGATCTCTACTGATTAGATCTCGCTTTACAGTTCAGCTGGTACATTACATTTGGTTGAAATCCAAGTGAACCTTTCACACCCAACTCTACACAGTGCAGTATTTCAGTACAGGACCAGGTGCACTTCTAACCAGGTCTATGCTGAAATTATTCCTGAATGATGAAAAAGGTGGAACGTTTCAGATAAATGAAAGGGATTAGATAAGCCTCGACTTCACTAGAAACAACATCTAGCGTCAGTGACTAATTACATGTCTGTAAGCCTGTCGCGAAGGACACATGATACTATACATTTGTGTGTACAGGGCAACAGAACTCATGTTTTTAGGAAAAGCTCCAGTTCCACTGCCCACAAACCACTAATCAATCCTATATATCATACTGCCAGCAGAGTCAGCAGGCGCGCATGTGTGTATTTGTGCATGCTGAACTTGGTTATAAAAACAAAGCTTCTTTTCCCTTTCTTCTTTTGATTTTACTGCAAATTAAAGTTCCAAACATAATTTCAATCCACTGCACCTTCACCTTTCATTAAGGTTCAAATGATTAGAAACACTAGAAAACACTGGAAACACTCCAGTAAGGACTGACTTGTAGTAGTCTTAAGCACTTAAATAGCAGATTTTTTTCATAGTTTAGGAGATCCATATATGATGTCTGTGTTTTTTAATGCTACAAATATTCAGAATTCTATTTTTTTACATGGCAGTTTTCAACCTCTCATTATCTCAGATTTAAACAGGCTGTTATCCTTACTGCGCCTTTAAGACTGATATGTAAATGACCTCTGATCTGATTGGCTGCCTCTAAAAACCTCATAAATATGTTGGTTTTCAGTAACGCACAATAGCAGGTAATTCAAAATGAGCTGTTTTTATCTACCATGTGTATTTACTAAATCCAGCTATTATTTTAAAGCAGAACGCACACCTTTTACATTATAAATATGACCAGTGTAACATCTGCTTCCAAATATTACTGTGTTTCTTGTAAACTCTCACTTCTATATTCTGCTGTGAGTTTTGTCTGTACTAATTTTAGTGAACTAATGGCATTATTTAATGACAAAGAGCTTATATTAGCTGCTATAAGACTATTCAACCTTTGTATGAACCCTGTAAACATTACTGATTTTACAGTGTGGACAGTAAATTGGCTCAAAAGACCAAACATGGGGGAGTTGAGTGCTGCCAACAGAAAAGTCACAACCATCACTTTTCAAAGCTTATATAGTATATTTTATTTAGAGCACAACACTTATATCCTCAGTAATGTTTCATAAAGTCTGCAATTCTGACTAGAAACCCGTGCTGTATCTCCTGTGCTACTGACTGAAGCGATCATTGGCCATGGATCACTGCCCCGTGCCTAATATGGAAAAGGCATTCAGCAGATAAGCAGTTGGAAAAGTATCAGATACCCCCAAAAGGTGGAGGACGAAGAAAAAGCTTTGTGTTCTGAAAACATTAGCAAGGAAACTCTGTAGATTCTGCCTTGTTTGTTTGAGCCAAGTCCATGTTTAATGATACGTTTTTAATCCCCCTCTTATCTTTAAAGGAGGAAAGGTTTCGGTTCTCGTACCTGAACATAACCGAGTGATTCAGGTAGATATCTCCTGACACACACACACACAGAAGGAGAGAGACAGAGGGGGGCGAGAGAGTAAAAACATTCTTTCAGGCCAAAATGACCAAATCCCATTGTGTCCCTGAAATGCCTGATGTCTGACTGACAGAGCTATGGAATTATGGGTAACTTTATACATCCTGAGAGAAACTCTGGTAGCTGTAATGGAGTAGTGACAAAGTGACCCTCATCTAAAGTGCTGGGATCGTGTCTCCCCTCCTTATTCCGCTGTTCAGTGTGAATGTGTGAAAATCTTGTTTCTCATGAATGAGTGGAGAGGGATCAGATGGTGAGAAGCTCAGTAAGTTACAGACTTACTTAGTTGACAGACTGTCAGAGAAGAAAAAAGCAGTTGTTTTACTTTGTTCACTGCTTTTGTCACAGGTGTGAAGGTGCTCGACAGTGCTGACAGGAGGCCTTAGAGAACAGGTTGCATATGTATGACCAAATATCTTCTTTTTCTCTTTCCCCCTCGCTACCTCTGTGCCTCTACAGACATCATTTTAGGAATTAGTCTCTAAGCACTGTATTGATGCATCAATTAGACTTCCTGCCAACTGCATCGATGCTCTAATTGATCCTCTACCAATGAAATCACACTGAGCTGTTACATGGACCTAAATCAATTTGAAAAATGTGAAAAAACAAATTTTCTGACTTTAAAAAATGATCCGTAATTCACAAAACTTGGCCGTGAATCCCTTGCAAAAAGAGGTTTTTAATTTTGAATTTTAAAAATAACAATAATCTAAACACTTATCTAAAACCACACTTGAAATTTGCTAACTTTCTTTTAAACTCTGAAATAAAAGCTTTCCACCGTTTTCACCAAATATAAACAAATGTAGAGTCTGGCTACTACAAGACACTCAGAAATGTTGGGACACAGACATATTCACCGCTGTGTTACAACATCTTTTTATTTTATTACATGTTCTAATAATTTGGGAACTGAGGATACTAATTGTTGCAGTTTTGTAAGAGAAATCAGTGCTAGGTGATCATTCATCATACATCTGAAACATTGAAGGGTGCCACCAAATAAAGTGAAATGAAAAGAAAGCTCAGGAGAGCCAGAATGCCATTCCTGCCACACACAGAAAGCAAACCATCCTGTGGGGTCTGTAATAAGTACTGTGACTTCAAAATGACAAATGACAAAAAGATTTTCATCAAGCCATCTTTGTTCTTTTACAAGGTCAGTGTGTGTAGAGTTGTTTGACTTCTTGGCTCAGGTACACTGAATGTCTTGGAAGAGAAAAGAGGTGAGGGGAGCAAGACGGGGAGAATTCAGTGACACGTCTGTGCTACAAGCTTTTAAAACCCAAGCACTGTAGTGCCACACACACACACATACACACACACCATTCATCACACTGTGCCTTACTGTGCTTCTCTGGTATCCCTCTTAAACAAACACAGAGACTCCTGCCTGTGCCAGGTATTATGTTCTGTTTCTCAGACTTTCATCAGCCTGGTGACCATGTTTTACTTTAATCCGTATTTGCTCCAGTACGGTCGATTACCACAGACAATAATTCTGACATGCCTCCTGGTACCTCCCTTAAAAGAAAGCCCATTCATAGTCCTAATGTTTTATTCAAACCAGGGATCTGCCCCAATTCATTGGTAACAGTATTGAGAGGGTCCTGACTGATCAGTCAAAAATAAAAAATAAAAAACTTTAGGGAAAGCAAATGGGGTCAGAATTGTTTTTTTGTAGTGTTTCTACAGTGTTTCTGCAGTTTTTATTATAGTTGATTTTATAGCTGAAACTAATAATTTATTATACTCTTCAGAATGCAGGCGAACGCTCCACTATATTTGAATGGGAAGGTGTCCCGGAGTTGTGGCATTATTTTTTGATAGATTTTGTGTAGATGAATAATGTCGCTGCCAAAGGAGGTTTTGTGCTTAAGATTTGTGGTTTCATATCATTCCGCCGTTAGCACAGTTATCAAACATGGACGAATATATAAATGCTTATATATTCAGTGAATATGGGATGATGTAGTACTAGACGTAGGCCCAATTAAAAGACTAGGAAAAGGGGGAAAGTTTGGTGAAGAAAAAGCAAATAGGATTATTGCATTGCTGAGTGATGAACATTCTGAAGATTTTGAAGATCAGCGCATACTACGAAACTTCAATAAAATTGATTATTGTAAATACTATGAAAAAGTTTGCATTTCTGTTCACAGATCTGTATAGTAAGGCATAATGTGTTTTGAGACGGCCATTATGGGAATATAAATCCCTTCGAGGTGGAAGAAGACCTGTCTGAATTTATTTTGGCCATCTCATCATACATTTTCCCTTTCATACTGGTATTTACAATTGACAATCCAGATGCAATTGTGCAATTTCTATATGGTTCATAATGGAAACCACTCACATGTCAATGGTAGAGGATTCTTTTCCATTTGAGACATTCAGTACTTAGGATGCTCACCACAAATATGCCATCTTACTATAGTGTAGTATATATAGTGCTACAGCTATTACTACTATTCATTGAAAAAAAAGAAATGCTATATTCTATAGTAATTCAATAGTAAATAGCTTGTGCATTCAACCGATATGGTCCCCCCCCCCATCACTTGATGACAAAAACACATAAGCCACACGTATGAAATTTGCTTTAGTGTTTTGCTTCTCTCACTAAAGATCACATGGACAGGCCTGAGGCCTATGGGTTAAATTCTGTGGAAAGAAACGTATTGGTTTAAATGAGAGAAGCAGTGCTTGGAGACTGTAGTAATGGATTCCAACACAAGAATGTTAAGCCATTTGTGAAACATGTTGAGAATAATACCCATAGTTTGGGCCTGTTTTGGTACATCTGGGCCAGGACACCCTGAAAGCATTGACTCAACTATGAATTCTGATTTATATTTGATTAAAATAAATTAAAGAAAAAGGTTAATATGTTTTGGAATGATAAAGTAAAAACCCTGACCTAGTGCATAAAGATCTAAAAAAAAAGTGTAAAGAAATTTACCAACATCTCAGAGTTGCTGCTGAGTAGCTGTTCTGTAAGGAAGAATGGCAAACATTCCTCAAAGCTGATGTCCAGGACTGATCAACAGTTACTGGGAATGTTTAGTTGCACTAATTCCAGCACAAACAGGTCACAAAATAAACTAAAACAAAGGTTCACATACATTTATATCTCAAATATATACAGTATTCAGTCATTTTGCATATGAAAATAAATGGCCAAGTATAATATTTTGTCTCATTTGTTTAATTGGGATCTGTTTCTTTCAGGATTAGTGTGAAAATTTGTTGTTGTTTTGGGTCATACTGTATTTATGCAGAAATATAGACATTTTAACGGGTTGCAATCCCACCATCAGAGAAAACATAAAATACATGAAATAAGGAAAATATGGGCCCACTCACAAAAATATGACAAAGATGCATTTTCAAAACCTGTGTGAATTTATTTTAAATTACATGGAAAAAAAAATATTAATGTCAGTTTTGTAACATCAAAATTAAAGCATGAGTATGTGTTTCACTGCCATTCATCAGACTGATGGCAGCTAAAATGAAATTTCACTATTTATTTACTCCTGACATCCTCAATAAGGAGCACTGGATTTCTCTATCTGCCTCTGTCTCTCTATCACTCTCTCTCTCTCTTCACTTACTTTCTCTCTCTCTTGTTTCTTTTTCACTTTCTTTCTTCACTTTCTCTCTCTCACTCTCTCTCTTCTATGTCTTTTCTTTCACTCTCTTATTCTGTCTTACTCACTTCACTTTCTCTCTCTCCTTCTTCGTCTCTCTTTCACTCTCTCTCTTCAGTTACTCTTTCTCTATCTCTTTCTCTTCACACTTTCTCCTTCTCTGTTTCTTTCTTCACTTTCTCTCTCTCTCACTGTCTCTTCTTTGTCTTTTCTTTCACTCTCTTCACTTTCTTCTTCTGTCTCACTCACCACTTTCTCTCCTTCTCTTTCACTCTCTTTCTTCACTTTCTCTCTCTTCCCCGTCTCACTGTTTCTTTACTTGCTCTATTCTTCTGTCTCTCTCTTCTCTTACACTCTCTTCACACTCTCTCTCTTTCTCCTGTTTCTTTTTCACTTTCTCTCCTCAGATTCTCTCTCTCTCTCTTCTGTGTATTTTCTTTCACTTTCTTCACTTTCTTCTTCTGTCTCATTCCTTTCTCTCTCTCCTTCTCTTTCTCTCTTTCACTCTCTCTTTCTTCTTGTTCTCTTTCTTCCCTGTCTCACTGTTTCTATACTTGCTCTATCCTTCTATCTCTCTTTCACTCTCTCTCTACACTACTCAATGTCTAGCTCACTCACTCACTCTCTTTCTCTGTTTGTGGCTGTAGCTCATGACTGGACCTTTCTCCTGGACTCAGCCCATAAAACAGTGGGGGCATATGAGAGACAGTTTCCATAAAGTCTGTGTGACGCACAGAAAGGTATTATCTAGGAGAGGAAAACCCCCTCTTTTAGTCCAGCTTGGTTGTGTGTCCCTCCTTTATTTCTTTCACTTTTGAAATCCACAGTTATGCTTGATTTAAAACTAAGCACAGCCACAGCTTGGCTATTGGCAAGGAGGTGTGGGGAGGAGCAAAGGCAGACTAGAGGATCTCCCAGCTCTCTCACTCCTCTGACAGACAGCACTGACACTTTCCTCCCTGTAAACATTCCTCTCCCTCTGTCTCTGGCTCAGCCTGTCGAAATTCTGCCTTATCGCCTTTCTAACCCTGCTAATCTTTCATTAATTTAATCATTCACTCTTATCAGCTGCATGTGTCAGATGTGAAGTGGATTGTTTGCCTTAGACTGAGCACACTGGATTAATGATGTGTGTGAAGTTTACATCTAGCAGATATTGGCACAGACCTTCTTAAGAACGCATATACGGAAGGTGCGGCAAACAATGGGAGAATTACTGGGGTGGGACATGCTGCAAAGTCCCTTCAGTTTCCTGTCAAAACTGCCATTAAACTGTTATTATATTTTAGTGTCAGTGAAAAGGGAGTAACATTTCTCATTTTTTTGTTAATTAATATGATAAAATCAACCCAAGTGTGTCCCTGAGCTCTCCCTGGCATACGAAGGTGGTTGTAGAGCAGAGGAACTTTTTTACATCTCACATCCCAACCACAGACTGTTCACTGTACTACCTTCAGGGAGGTGTTACAAAAGCCTCAGCTCTCCACCAATAGGCTGAGAAACTACAGTTTCCCTCCTAAACAGAAACTACTGCAGTAATACATTGCACATGGTGCTGTATAGTGTACAGTATTTGTACAGAATTG